>JXSR01S019587.1:13502-26660 GCA_000969725.1 Ophiothrix spiculata | reverse complement strand
ATTAACTTACCGTAGGCTTCTTTACTTCTTTGAAAGAAAGTTCCTTATGAAAGGGTTGTGTCTGTGAAAAAAAAATGCATTAAGATTGATTAAATCAATATCTTACAAATTATTATAATTCACTTTTTTCTGTGTCCAATTTCATGGCCAGTCTCTACCATCAAAACACTCTACACCAGCGGTCCCTAACAGTAACTGTGTGTTGCTACCCTTTTGGCGGTCAGACTTGTCAGAATACATGCAAATAAATTTTTTGAAAGTTGCCTATAGCGGATGCCACGTACCAAGAAAGGTTGAGAACCCCTGCTCCAGACACTTAAAAACATTTCCTAGGATATGATATGATCAAACAACAAATGATTTCTGACAATGAGCATCCGTGACAAACTTGTCAGACATAAAATTATGAATTATCGAATTAGAATTTTAGACCATACATTGCAGGAATATGAAAGTAATGTTAGTAATTTTAAATTAACTTACCACGGGCCTCTTTACTTCCTTTATGTTAAAGGATTGTGTCTGTGAAAAAAAAATATATTAAGACTGACTAATCAATATATTAAAATTGTTATAATTCAGTAAACAAATTAAACCACCAAATTTCATATTTAACCCTATTAACATGGCCAGAAGAATCAAAGATGCAAGTCATCAAGGTTACCTCTTAGTGTATATTAATGTGCAAATTTGAATGGTGGAGACAGCAGGTCTAGATTAAGTGTTATAAAGTGCAAGAGTATACACTACAAGGGCTACTTTTATTGTTATGTTTTGTCATGTCAATTTTCTCATGTAGTTAAAGGAGACTCAATGGACCAAATAAACTACAATACATTATTAAAATTTATTAGTGCTTCAAACTTACGTCTTTTGCTGCTGCAGCCTTACCCATCACATACAGGTTTTTCAGCAGTTTCACTTTTGTAGGCGACATGTCTGCGTATTAAAACATAAAATATTCTGTGAATTACATATTTGCAAATTAAGAGAGTCATTTGCTTTTGAAATGTTACACAGGGAAATTACTCAATAACAATAGCATGACACTTCATGCCACGGTGGCAATGCATCTGTCAAGAGTGAAGAGAATAGGATAAGGGGGCTTGGGTACATAGTATATAGTAATTGAAATTTTAAACATGCTTTGTCATCTGATTTTGTCTTCCAAAGAGCTTGGAAAAGTATAATATTGATATATAGCACAGGGTTACACGCTGTAGACAAGGGCCATCCGCAATGCTGTGACTCGATCTAGGCCTTCACATTTTGGCTTCCATTTTTACAGTGTACACAGGTGTGCTCAATCTCTTCTTACCACTGTGGCAGGTGTCACTGCGGCATGGGGTGCCACATGACATTATATCTAGAGTGGCATATTTACTGTGTACCGTGTGTACTGCTAAGCAAGTATTTATTTGCCAACACAAACATAAAATAGAACAGAATGCACTCATAATCCCCCTCTATTTTAACTTTCCGTAAAAAGATGATGAGATACAAATTTAGGAATATTCTTACCAATGCCAAAGTCTACTGCAGGTGATGATGTTCTCTTTAGGTGGTTATTTTCGGCTGTAAGTGAAGCAACCTTCCTTTTAAGTTCTTTATTTTCTGTTGTCAGCTTAACAACCGCATCTAAAACATTGTGTCAAAAGATAGAGAACACATGTTGAAGCTACATATAACAAAAACAAAGGCAATGTTAGTTACACCCATTCTCTTCAAAAGTTCTCTTAAGCCCACAATATCATCCCTCTAACCCCACACACACACTGCCTTTTGGGACAAGTCAGCCCTAGCATTAATCTTATTCCACAAAGTTCTGATCATATACCTCACAACAAAATGACCCACTGCTGATGTTTGACATACTATGCTACTTGAAAACCCTGTAAAACATTAATTCAGTATTATCAGTTCTATGAATTGTATACCTGCCAACAACAACTTTTCTAATTGACTGATACAATACATATTTCAAAGGGAGTTTTAAATTTTAATTTTCATCTGTGGTTTTATTACCTTCTGACCATGTGTCATCATCCTCAGAATCCTCACTGCTCGTACTACCGAAATCCAACACACGTTCTTGATTGCTCTCTGCAAAATCAACATTAGATTATTTGTTATTCCTAAATTTCAAATGCTGTTCATGGGGATGCAAGTATGGGTGAAAATTATGTGAAATTATACTATTATGATTTCTAGAAACATGATCTTCCTCTTCTATTGGACAGGTCTAATTGACCAAAATTTCCTGAAAACTTGCATAATATGAAGGACGCGCAGTAAACTTGCTACCCATGCCACAATTTCATCATTAGAATACTGTGCAGCTTTGCATTCAAACTTAATTAAAAACAAATTATATATGCACTCAAGTTTTTGAGCTGAGAGTTACCTGTCTCTATTGAAATAAAACAATTATCTCATCTCTAAAACCTGTGTTTATTCACTCCTTATCAAAAGTAAATTGAGCACCTTTGCGAGTATCAAGATCTCCTATATGAATAGATACATGTATACTAGCATAGATCCGCTCGACTTAAAATACAATTATTGGAGTAGTACTCACACAAAATTGGAAATGGTATTATCTGTTCATACAACATATTCCTACAGATCTAATTCAAGGTGGGTACCTCATCAAGGAATGACTCATTTACATATGATTAAGTATTCCAAAAAGAGATGGTAAAGTCAAGTATAAATTTCAATGCAAACACACGTTCAGGGCACTTTCAAACTTAAAACCAAGCATGTTATGTAGGAGTAGAATTACACTTACCATTTTTGGCTTTGCTTGACGATGTATTCACCTTTGTCTTGAAAAGCGCCTGCTTTGCCTTTACCTGTGCTTGAGTATCTGTTATATAAAATGGAAACAAGTCATGTCATTATGCACTTATCAAATAACGTCTCAGCCCTGGGTTTTGAGTATGGCCGGGACTTACACGCTCGAGGTGTCTTTTAAAAACTGCTACCCGGGCAAATACTTCATGTACTTAGTGGCATTGGCATTAAAAGGCGCCAAATTTCTGTTTTTTTGACATGCGTGAACTTAACAAACAAGTTTCGGCATATGCCCAGTACACTTGGGCAAAAACCTATCATTTCCCTGGCTATCGGGTAGTGCACGTCCTGGACATCCCTGGGTACCCATGGGCGGGCGGGCGTTTTTCGGCAAGTGCATTATGATGTCAACAACTGATGTGAATTCATATCAAAGGAAAGGTATCTACTTTTTTCTGAAATACAGCCCAGGATATATCTCAAGTTTTTGGTGCCAAATATTTACATTCTTTAATTCTAAAAACAATTTAAAAATAATTACCACAAAATCTTGATGATACAATACATTCGCCTACAACGTACCTGATATCTTTTTCTTCTTGATGTCAACTGTAAAGCAATATAAACCGTTCAAAATTTCAATCAGTCTTTACGCATAAATGTTGGCAGCAATATCTAAACACATCTCATATGCCACCCCAGTATTCCTATGCACCGACATTGTCAAATAAAGAGATTTTGCAGGTAAAAATCCTTGTGCAAGAAATAACACGCACAGCACATACATGTAGTATCACTTTATGCCGAGGTTCTAACATTGTACACATGCCGATGGTTATTTATGCCCAAGTCAGAGTAATAAGAACGAGAATTAAGTTGTCTGACTCTCACCAAAGAGGCCTATTATGGCTTTAAAGGATTATCTTTAATATATTCAGTCAACATGTAGTACATGTATCTAGTCCTTTCATTAGTTTATTTCACATGCACACTTAAAGCATAGCACTCAATGCCACATATCAAGTTCCGTGACAAGATATGAAGGTCACCGGCTCCAGACCTGGGGTATTGTAGATGTCCAGATTAGATTATTAGTGTACTAACCTGCTGTTGGCTTCAAGGATTTCTTGGAAGACTTTCCAACTACGTTATCACCTGCAGAGATAAAATTAAAATAAGTACATCAAATTGTATTATTTAGCATCTAATGATGCAATTTCCTGCTGAACATCCAACCCGACACTACCCCGATCTCCTCTGCCCCGACCCAACCCGAAATATTCTACCCCGACCCAAAATTTCGAGACGCGGAAAGTTTTTTCTTGGGACCGGACCGGACCAAAATTTTTGTCACCGCCCCGAAAAATGCATGCTTATTTTGAGTATGTTGATTTTGGGATAATTTTTGATGAAACAAATTTTCCGACCTGAAGAAAAATTTGCCTGCCCCGGTCTACCGCGAAAGATTTTGCCCCGACCCGGACCAGACCGAAAATCCTTACCCGACCTGGTTTCGGTCCGGTGAAATTTGGTGTGCCCCGCAGGGCTCTAATACTGATATGGACTGAAATAACAAGTTTAGTCACCCCTTTCCAAAAGTGTCAGGTATTAGGCCCAATATGAAAATACAGTCTTTGTAAAAAGAAAATGTGGAACTTGTTTGCTAAATTCGATAACTATACCTACTTTTTGTATTTTTAGTCTCTTTGTCCTCTTCTTTATTTGCAATCACTCCAGCTGCAACGAAAATGGCAAAACTATGTTTTAGATTTTAATTTGATTTTGAAGATGACATTTTTATTGCAAAGCCATGTGTTTATGTATAAAGTATAATTGTTTTTTCAAATCCCTTTTCAAAGAGTACAATGTACTGACATGGATACTTTGCTCTTCACCTCAACATGGACTACACTTAAAACAAAGGTTTCATGAAGTGTCACTGCCATTTGTAAAATTATCACAAAGCCTAAGGCTTGTGTACAAACAAAATGTGGAACTGGTTTATCGAAACTACAACAAACTTACCTTTCTTATTACTAGTCCTTTTGCCCTCTTCTTTATTCTTTGTAAGGTCCACTCCAGCTGTAAAAAATGGTCAAAAGTGCATTTTAATTTGATTTCAAAAATGGCATAAATGTAATAGTATACAAATAATATTTTCATTCATGTAATGGTAGAAATATTTAATTTGGTGAAAGATCGAAATTCTATTCAACAAGGTAGTTTTATATAATTTGAAAAAATGACTAATTTATGAATTTGCTGAGTAGGCCTACCTGAAAAGTCATCAAATCGACATTTATCAAATTGCCAGTCTAAGTTGACGCTGTGGGGTAAAACGCGCGCGGAGTGAAATGGTAAATAATGTTTGCAAGTTTGCAGACTCGTAACGTGCAATGGGAACAAATAATTAATTTCTCTCGACTAGTCAAATCGCAGGGATCTTTGTACAAGATGCATAATTTATGACCGCATGATTCATTCATGAGCTCTCAAAATAGCAGTTTCATAAACAAAATATTGTTTTTTTCTTTCTGTTACTGCCACTTTTCAAAGTGTACTGATATTATGTTTAGGTGAAATAGCAAGATAATAATCATGCTCTTTCACCTCAACAGGTGTGAACATGGACTAAAATAAAAAAACTTTGAGTGTCACTCACAAAATAAAAGGTGAATAGCTATAGACTTAAAAATGTGATTTGTTTTAGATTCAAATTCTATAACATTGTCCTCTCCTTTACTCTTTTTAATTATGTTATCATTAATATTCCAAAAATCATCCACATTCATCGTTATGGCTCATTACTACTAGGCAAAAAAGGTACAATTTTTTTTTTCATTATTATATTCTGAGCTGACCGATTTCCAAACAAATTGGACAGGGATATTGGACAGAAAACCAAATGTCAGAATTTGAACATAATAATGATAAAATTGGATGGATTTTTCGCATGATACTCAAAGATATTGGTCTCGCTCTGAGTTTCAGAAATATCGAGCTCGACCAATATCTTTTTGTATCATGCTCAATCCATCCAATTTTATATCAATATCGCACCAGCCTGAATGTGATACTTATTTGTCAAACAATATAACCAAACTTACTTTCACTGTTACCAGTCTCCTTGTACATGTCCTCTTCTTTATTCTGTTCTATCACTTGGGCTGCACAAAATGGTGGAAAGAGTACAATGTGATTTCAAAGGTGACATACACCCAAGGTTTGGGCTTTCCCAACAAAGTACACTGTATCATGTGGTGCGATCATAGGCAATGAGGCGGATATCGGTCATCGCAAGTTACTGGTTACTCAGCAATCATTACCAACTTTTATCTGATCAATGCTTGGACATCTTGAGAACAAATTCTGTTTAAAGGATTGGTATCAATGAAACATCAATAATGCAGGCAAAGGTTGATAGCCAGATAAATTATTTCAATAGTGAATATACATGTACATCAAAAGTAGCCCAATCGGGTGCCTAAACCGCGGGTTTGCAACACTGCGAGTCAAAGTACAGTAATGCAACAACCCCTCGCTAATTCATCATGCGTGACGAAACATTGAGCTGTCCCTTGTGTTTAGATGTTTACAAACACTACATTGTATAAACAAACTTACATTTCTTAATTGTGGACTTCTTATCCTTCTCATCATTTAGACCAGCTGCAATAAAAAGAATAACAAATAATCCTGATTTCAATTGTTCAAATAATTTTCCCTTGAGTATTCTCCCTTTAAACATGTGAGCATTTTCCTCTCTACACCTCAAAATTTGATAAGAATCAAAATCAAAATGTAGAGAAAGTTTCATGACCTTCATTTGGAAAAGGTTTGAAGTCAAAAGATTCTTACATATACAGAACACATGAAAAGAAAATTTGCATTTTTTTTTCAAAGTAAATACCCATTTGTATTTTGTAATCACATTTGTGATGACTCACACTGAAAAGGGGGACTTTGCGACAGAGAAGTGTTGAAAATAGGCAGCAAAAAATAAACAAAATTATAAGGATATCCAGCAGATTTTCTGTTACAATGTCAACTAGTAAGGTGTCATTTTGCTTTAGAAAATTCTGTAACAGATAAAATGATGAAATAAAAATTGATATCATCTGCAAAGTCCTCCCTTTTAGTGTAAGCCATCACATTTGGCTTTACATGATGGTCAACTTTCAACTTGCAGTTGGGTTACTCATTTGTATGCACAAACAAAAGAACAACATTTTTTTTTTTTTTTGGGGGGGGGGTTTAATTATCGTGATTGTTAAAACATAACATTTACCTTCTGTTACAACATTGTCAATAGTCATATTTGTAATTTTGATGTTCTCATCACGAAGAGTTAATAAGTTAACAGGAAATTCATGCTGTAAATAAACAGTAAACAATGAACAGTATAAACGTGCATGATAAGTTATCATAAACAAGAAAGTTTGTTAATTGCAGAAATCACAATGCACAAAAATCATTTTAACCCTAAACAACTCTCTGGAACAACCTTCCAAAATCTTACATTTACAAGTCACAGAGGGTGACTGGGCGATCGTACAGTGTGAACGTATGGAAAACCTGGTTCAACAATGGCCGCATATTGTTGTGGTTGTACAAAGTAATGTATAAGGCTATGGCCATGAGAGCATGGTGGGAAAAAATGTGGAAACCAAGCTCCTTCCAAAGAAATTTGTCAATTTGGTGGGAAATTTGCCAATTTTGGTGGGAAATTTGGAGTTTTTCAATAAAGAAATACGTAAAAATAGTGAGGAAAAATCTAGAAAAAGATATGTTTTTTCCAGCCCTGCATGAGAGGTCCCAGGTTCTATTCCTGCGGGCAATGGCGCATGTTGTTCTTCCTTGCACTTCCTTTATTTTGTTGAGATAAACCTTTTTGCCATCGCCCCACCAAGACTAATCTTAAAATCTTGAGTTGAAAAAACTTTGGGTATAGTGTTAGTTTGCAGTTTTGTTAAGGAAAACAAGTCATGTCATTACATGTATGTCACTATATCAACCCTCCATCTTTTAAGGTGCACAGGTGCATGGTGTTACATAGTTGGCTTGGATAACAACAGTACATGGCATGCATGTGTGCACTTGGCTAAATTCGAGCACTCAATAGTAGGGTGGTACAATGTACATGTAGATTTTAATATAGAAATGAAATGTCACAATAAAATCATGATATATTTGTCATTGTTAGTTGAATTTATATAAAAATAAACAATGTATATTGTATGAACATTATTGAACAATGAATATTAATAGTTGAAATTACATGTACATGATATGAATACTTGTGGCGGTGCGTTTTGAATTGGGCTGGTAAATAGATGGAGTTGTGACATATGCGCGACAATTTTTGTACATTTCTTTAATTTTCTCAGCTGATGCACAAGCTATGATGTTGTATTTGGTGTCAAATTAAAGCTTAAGATAACAGCAATACAGTCATACCACAAATATAAGAAAAATAATGTTGGTTCCCTCTAAATTAGTGGTTTTAGTAGCGACATGAGCGGGGTGGAGGATGATCAGGTCGAGGATGATCATGTACATGTATTATAAATAAATGCATTGGAATAGGTCTACTACGTAGGCCTACTGCTTGGAATTCAGCCAGTCTGAGCACCAGCAAACAAATGTATTTTAATTCCCCTTTTCAGGTGGACAATACAATAAAACATAATTAAGCCAGTTTCATACGAACTCCAAGCGAAGGCTCGCTATCGCAAGGTGGAGTTGCCATACCACTACTGCTGCTGCTCAACCCTGCTTAAAATTCAAAACAGCCGATCAGATGCTTGATCACGGGCGCGATCGATATATCGCTCAAGAGTTATTTTTTTCAACTCTGGAATGTCATAGCGCGATGCAGTTTTCAAGTTTGGGTCAAATTGCTGTCGCGAGAGCAAAACTTGCATCCGCTAAATTTGGAGTATGAATCAGGCTTTTTTTAGTAATCATTAGAATTGTTCTCAATCGACTCAAAGATTATACGATTCATTGAGACACAATTAGGCACATCCCTAACAAAATATTTGTCAATGAGATGGGAGTGGTGCAATACAACTTGTGGTAATTTAATTGGCTAAATGGATAAACATTTAAAACATGAACAACTTTAAGAGATAAAAGATCCGCAGACTACATTGTGATGCATGATATAACTTACCCATGGTGGCATGAAATGGTGCCTGCCTACCAAATTTTGTTGCAACCTGCCCCGCCTGGATGAGCTTATGTACAGCCCCAGGCCCATCCCCCTCCTCACGATAAAGCTGCTGCAGCTTTCTTTGTTGCTTGGTGCTTTGTGACTTTGCTGGGGAAAAAACATGGACCAAATTTACCGAAATTGAAAAGTCATTGTTATTGTCAGACTATTTGTTGAACATGCGTTCAAATACATGAGCATCAGCTCCGGGTGGGGGGGGGGGGGGGGGGGGGGGGGGGGGGGGGGGGGGGGGGGGGGGGGGGTACTCAGATTTCGGTTGGGTACGGACACGCGGCCGGAGTTTTCGACTACCACCCGTTTTGTAAACCTGAGGAAGCCAAAAAATGCTACCCCTATGTAAACCAATTTGACTTTAACAACCGTTATTTGGACCATTCAACGTATTTTTACAATGTAAATTGCACTTCAAAAGCCCAATTTGGCAACCGATATGTAAACCAGAGGAAAAATTGGTCAAAAAATGGTCATTTTCAAAAATTGCAACCGTTATGTAAACCATTTTTCAAAGTTTTGAGGGGCCTTTGGTAAACCTGGGAGGTTAAAAATGCAACCGTTCTCGGCCGCGCGTCCGTACACCCCCCTTTCCCCCCCCCCCCCCGCATCAGCTGCGCAGAACACAAACTTGACAATGTACTACATAACAATGTACATATACAATGTATGTAAACAGTAAAGCCAGTGATTATGGTCATTTCAAAATTTGTTTACATTTTATCATGTATCACAATCAAAGAAAGGCGGTAATCAAAATGCTATCAAAAAAGATATCCCATATCGGATCTTAATCTAGCTATTAGTATTATTGCTGTTAATTTGTTTTTAATGAATGTGTAAATTGCAGCATGCACACACGGGTCTTGACGCAGCGGGCGTACACTCAAGTCAAGATCAATATGCGCTAGTCTAAGCTGGCCAATCATGGCCAGCTTAGAGTAGCGCGACCATAATCACTGGCTTTACTGTTTACATACATTGTATGCCAAAGTAACTATGGGAACTGCACACAAAAGTTATGACAAAACCATCGTTTTTCACGAAACTGACATGGAAAATTCAACTCATATTTAGGAATAGGCATGTAGACTTGTTGCTATGCCTTGCTCAAGAAACACAAGCCTAAAAACTTCGTTTTTGGCTTGAGGCAAACTGTGACATTGTGTAGTAGAGCCTATCACATAAAGGCCATTTGTGCATAAATTGAAAAATACAAACGGTACTTGAACAAACAGAAATGTTTTATTACATATTATTGGAAGGAACCTTTTTGAATTAAATTCAAGAAAATTGTACTGTTCTGATCAGAGAAATCAAACGGAATGTTTCTTTTGTTTACATAGCAACTGTTTGTAAACATATCTTCAAACATCATTTTTGTGTGACTAACAACTTCGGGAAGTATTTATTATAAGTAAATTTATTATAAATATCCTTTCATGTTTGTGGAGGGTTGCAGTTCAAATGTGATAGCTATGATCATTTTGGGGGATATTGGGTAACTTATGCGCAGGTTTTATTGCAGAGCTTGCTTCTGGCTGTGCAAGACTTAGTTGAAATAAATGACCAAAATGAATAGTAAGTTTGTTTGACATAAATCATATCATGTATCATGTGTATATGAAGAGCTTGTTTCCAAAACCTCTTACATCCACCCCGACATTTGATTCCTTTCAAATATTCACTTTCTGTTGCAATTAAAATTGATAAATGTGCTCAAATCTCATAGAATACATTCCAATTGTGGACTACTTTCATTGTAAATATTCTACTATACACACAAATGCATTAAAAGTGGGAATGAATATTTTGCAGAAGTGGATAGAAGAGGTTTTGCAACCAAATATAAAGACCTTTTTTTAACTGGTGTTTCTACATGTAAGTATGTATTTCATGTTAGAACCCTAAAATAGTTTTTACAATCGTATAATTAAAATTTGTGGATATATTCGATTCAAAACTTCAATAAGTATCAACATTTGTCATTCACTATGAGTTTGAGTTGAAATTTGGCTAATTTTACCGTGACCTAAGCTCCAAATGAGTGACATGTCGGAGTGGATGTAAGAGGTTTTGGAATCAAGCTCTTCATATATAGTAATCTTGAAGCCAATTTGTTTGGAGTAATATTGTCACATGTAGCCGTAAGGTGCGTTACAAATTTGGGAACGCAAGCCCTAATTTAAGGTATAGGCTGCCGTATTCGGCATCAGTGCCTCATATATGGTGGCATGTCGTGAGTTGGGTACCGTACCCAAAAAGGGTGGCGGAATAACACTTTGTGACACCAATTTTATTGCCATTTCTCAACCCCTTGCCCTACAGCAGTGATATATGGCTCATTTTAAGCCTAATTTAATATACTTTCAGTGTACAGAGAAATTTGAAATCATACTTCATTGTATTTAAAAATGGCACAAGTTGCAATGAAAATTGCCAGGGGTGGCGGTGCAGGCGGATGCGGGAGTGAGCAATTTGCTGGCACTGATTCCAAACAACTGTGGTTTTTTGCTATGTTTTAATAAATTTGGATAGGGGGGTATTATATCTTGTGTTCTAAGTTAAATTTATAAAACTTATCTAATGCCTAACTGATTTTGTGTTTTGTTTAAAGTATCATGTCCGAAAGAACGAAAGATGTAAAATGCCGATAAATCATATTGGAATATTTAATAATGACCTTTTGTCTATGTGCTTGTTCTTTCATTTTTAAGTCAAAAATGACTTCACTCATAGTACCCGGTACCTGAAGAACTTTTAACAGAAAAATATTCATGTTGATTATTAAATATCCTATGTTTTAATATATTTACTATACATTGTCAACATCAAAAAAGGTCATTGACCTTGATGATGTAATTAACATAAGAGGTTATGAGAATGAAATATTTTGAATCATTTTATTTGAAGTATCATTAGACATTACATTGAGAACAAATCCTAAAAATGTTGTACAAATGCTGCATAAAATAAACAAAATACAGCCATTTTAGAAATCTAGGTCAAATTTGAGAAAAACTTGTCTTGAAAATACAGATTTCCATAGACGACAATGTATTAATGAACTATAAATTAAGGATTATCTTAAAAAATAAACATGTTTTATGTTTAAAAAGGGTGTTAACTGTTAGAGCTAATCAATATCTATATTTATATGATATATCAAAAAATAAGTTTTTAGCATTTTTTTACCCTGTTATTATGGAAAAGGTGCCCACTTGCTCGAAAAACCCGAAAGACTCACTGCGATGATTTATCTCGTTCGTCGCTCGGGCGCGGAGCTATACAAATTCAGTTGATAAATTTACGTCACTTTGCTCAATGACGCATTTTGTTGAGCTTGGTTTCATGTTTTTCGCTGATAGCAAAATATTTCCATATGTCATTAAGCAGATGGAGCGCTATAAAATTGGGCACCATAGATCGACGATTGTTGACACTGCGCGATCACCGAAGAACGTGTAGGTAGAGGCCAAAAACATCATCCAGATTTCATGTTAAATGGAAATTAATGAGAATTTCAAATTGTAAGTTTGTGTTTCCTCACTAAAATTAAATCATCGAGTCTATTTTTGTGGATTTATTTTAAACGAAGGTAGCCGTAACATGCGTTTCAAAATCCTGAACGCTGGCTCCATTGCCATTGGAAATACGTTGTTGCAAGGTTGCCAAATTCGCTCAGCGTAAGTGCCTCATATAGAATATGAGGCACGAGTTGAGTGCAAGGTGCCCACCTTACGACATGCCACCATATAGTGTTTTCATGTATTAAATTTCCCTGCGTACTGCATCGTTTAACTAGAGCGTAACACGCGCGATCGTCGGCGCTTTACAAGCACTGGAATTAGGCCAATCACACGTAGTAAATATGTGCGACTTTCACGCAAACAATCGTAGCAACAAGCGTAGTTCTTATACTACTTTAGTATGAGGCACGAGTTCAGTGCAACATGTGTTGTATTGGAACAATTGGATAAACGGATAAAACACAACAGCAAACTCCATATTTTCCTACGTCGGACGAAGATAAATTGGCCTGCTTCAAATACGGTGCGGTTTACCCAGCATGCATCATTATTGTGTCAACATCATCCTCAACAATGCTCCGAAAAAAACATAAAGTAAAACTCATT
>JXSR01S019587.1:0-13452 GCA_000969725.1 Ophiothrix spiculata | reverse complement strand
TCTTGTCCAACGGATAAAACACAACAGCAAACTCCGTATTTTCCTACGTCGTACGGAGAGTAATTTTCGATGAAAACACAAAGGTAATCGAGTACTGTTAAATCAATGAGTGCAAGAAATTTCATAGACGAAGATCATCGGAAAATGTTTACCGCCTTAAAATCTGCTTCAAATACGCGGTTTACCCAGCATGCATCATTATTGTGTCAACAATGCCCCGAAAAAAAACATAAAATAAAACTCATTCACTTTTTCATCATTTTCTTACTCATATTTGACAAAAAATATATTGATAATAGTAAATAATATTTTTTTTTATTTATGAAGTCAACAATTGAGAAGTATTAATTATTTTAATACAATAATTCAGTACGCTGGAATTAAATCACAACCTTTGAACCAAAGGTCATGTCGGTGCAGTAGTGTTGTTCTATACGATTTATTCTTCTCACCAAGTGTATGACGGAATAATACGGTACATTAAAAATTTACAACAATATACATTCTAACGTAGACTAAATGAACGACAAAATTTTCCGCTGTTCAAGAACAATAGTTTTGCCATGAGCAATGAAAGATGCGCACGAAATACGAAAAAACGATAGTGTTGTTTCATTTTATGTAGGAATGTGCCAAACGTGGTTTATGGTAGATTATCACCTAAAACGAGTAAGTTAATCACTGTTTTGTTTGAGATAAATTTTAAGCTGCTACACCATGAACTTGAAGAACAAACCTCTGCTGCTGCTCTAGCTGTGTGCAATAACAATGTCAATGATGCACAAGCTTCCAAATTCGGCACCGTTGAGTTAGCAAGATTTGGCATCGGTAATTCTTGGCACCTACTAGTATTACCTACATATTATTGACTAATCTTAGGTACTACGATTATCTCACTCGGCCGGGCAATTTTCGATCAAAGGAAGTTGATAAAGAAACGACCAACAATGCTAGTAGGAGCTATAAATTATAATTAAATTGATAATTGAATTGACATTATGATTATTATTATTGCTGGCTAATGGCAATTAGCCATGGCAATGCATTTGCTGTCCAGGACCAATCCATGAAAACCATCCATGGTCGATGAACAATCGATGACGGATATTGTACAATATTATTGAATACTATAGATTCTGTAGGGAACTATTGCGTAGTAGTTGGACTTGGAGTTGGTATATCGAATTGAATTTGGCACGCGGCACCTGGCGACCTAGCTAGTTCCGTTCCATGATTCACTGTGACTGTGCATGTGTCGTATGCAGTGTGTCTGGACACTGCATCTTGATCAGCTGTTTTCAGTATGTTTACTATGATTTAGTGACGGACTAAGTACTAGTACGCTAGTTTATATGCACATAATTAGGTTTGCCCATTGCATTTGAACTTGAATTTGAACACTTGGACTCGAGTTACTGTACGTATGGAAGTCATCATGTCGGACTCTGAGAGTCAAAGCTATGCCGAAATTAGCGACAATGATATGCATACTAGTAGTAGTGATGAAGGTGATCATGATGATGGTGATCGCCAGAACAATAAGAGAAACACCAGTGGGACTTCGAGAGGTCAATACAAAAAATATAAGCAAGCAGCAAGTTTGGAAGAGATGTTAGAGAATGCACCCCGTACCACCAAGTGGAGGATGCAGAAGGAGCTTCTCGAATCTGCTGGACTTGGTCCGAGTCGTAAACAAAAAGATGTTGCTGGACAAAGTCAAAGTGACATAAAGTAAGTTCATTTTCATTTTGTACAAATGTAACTTTTTCTAAAAGTCATGTAGTATATGCCTATAAACAAATTAATACATGTTTGCTGGATAAGTTTTGTGGACGCGTACCGTTTTTCATGAGCGTGAGCTGCGGATGCAAAAAAAAAAAAAAAAAAAGAATTAGTTTTTGCAACAGAACACGCCAATGATTGCAATCGTGATTGTTTAAGCTGTGCGTGTACATTTGGGCGATTCCACCGAAATGTCAACCGAAGAGTCGTTGCAGACGTGACACATGTATCAATGATATGGCCATAAGGTGTAAGGCAAAGTAAAATGGAGGGAAGAGGGAAATTCTTTATTTTCACTTTTCCCCTCTCTAATATCATAAATGATTTATATGACACTAGTGGATGAAGTTTTTAGACATAAAAAAAATAAAATATTGGAGGGGTCACGTCCGCAACATATTTTCTAACGCATGATTATTCACTTTGTTTTGATTACAACAAATTTCTATCATTACTTTTTTACTTCAACTACTAAGTATTTGTAATTTACACCAGTTTGAATGGCTGTGCCATCTTCATTCACATAAAAATTCAGAGACGTCACGTCCGCAATGCGTATTGATATTAAACTTCAATTAGTTGTTTTTCATTATCTGGTAATACTTAAGTTTTTTGCTGAGTAAATTCAGAGAGTTAAAGCAATGAAATTTTGCGGTCAAAATTTTTATTTTCTTGACATCACGTCAGCAACGCATATTTATTGCAAATTTAAAGATGGAGAAGTTTGAGTATAGCTTGTGTCTTCTACATACCGGAACACATGATAAAAACTGGTTAGGTTACACTCCCGGGTTACACTTCTTGGATTTATGACTGAATAGCTCATTTAAAAGTCTCTGATTGTCACGACCGCAACAAAGGAATTGCCCATTTTGTGTTCTTTGTACGCTAGCGTCGACACTACCTGCATAAGCACTACATTTTACATGTCCGCAAAACTTAATCCAGCAATAATACACATACATGTACATAGCATGTAGTACCAAAATTCAGGTTAATGTTTTGGACTTGGGCTGTGGCGCACTAAAAGAAAAGTAAGGTCGGCGGTCAAATTCATTCAATTTGTGGCAATTTTGTGTCTCCACAGTTCTTTGCTTCAAATTGCAAGGTCTTACACTGTAAAGTAAAAAGCACTCGTTTTGGAACTGGCACTCGTTTTAAAACTACAAAAGCACTTGTTTTATTGCTCATTTTCCAAAACAAGTGGTAAAATGAGTACCAAAACGAGTGCCAGTTCCAAAACGAGTGCTTTTTACTTTACAGTGTTAAATCTGTACAAGGGTATAATTTACATGTATTTCAGGAAAAAAATAGTCCGATCATTATACGTGCCAAAGATGTCCCAATTTTGGTGTACACATTTTGCTCCCTCTATGGGAGTATGCCTATTGAGTATCAAAGGTAGTAGGAAACCTATGTTACACTATCAGCATAACCAGTATTTCGTGTACACTCCATACTTTTTGCTGTTTACTGGAGCGTATCTGGAGGGCAGATTTGAACTAATGACCTTCCGTGCAGCCTGCAGGTGCCCTAAACAGGAAGATTTGGACAAGTATTTTTGTGTTCAGAAATTGCTAGTATAATCCTTTAAAAATGAATGAAGAAGTGAATCCGCCATCTTGAAAATGTAGGGCCCCTACGGGCCGACCGTCAGCAATTGCAAATGAAATAATTTCAGGTGAGATTGCTGACGGTTTCGATTTTAAAATTGCCATCATGCATGCAGGGAGAGGTTACAAAATGTACTTCGGCTATTAATATGTGTAGCTACGTGTATTTCCACAACATAGGCTGCTAAACAAACATATTTACAATCTTGATGGCTAATTGTGATGTAGGGCTCGAGGGAGTAGACATGGAACAGTTCATTACAGGACAATAAATTTCTGCCAACCTTGAAATATGTTGGTCCCAAGGAACTTAAAATAGGGAATCGGCGCTCGGCGTCATTTTGCTGTCGCTCGTGGAGGCAGTGTTATTGTACTTCCGGAAATTTCAGGGCGTTTGGCGATCTGGCGTAACTTTTGTTACCACATGCGCCCAGCACAACACGAGAAAGGCATCACGCGTGACAGCAACACGTTTAGCACGCAGTATTGCGCCAAGTCACACTCTGATAAAATCCGGAAGTACAATATCTCAGCCTCCATGGGCGACAAACAAAATGGCAGCCGTCTCATAGGGTTTATGTGGTGGTCAAAAAATGACCGATTCCCTTTTATAAGTTCCTTTGGGGTGTCCAAATTTAGACATTTTCACATCTGGACCTATGTTTTAGGAGTCTAAAATCATGTACTTCAAAAAACATGTTTTTGTCTTTATTAGTTTTTGTGGAGTGCTTTTTACAAAATCTACCCTGAAATCAATTTGTGCGTTAATCGTATTTACAACGGCCGAGATATAAAGCTCCTTATTTTGATAAAGTTCTGTTTTGTAACAAATAGACCCCTGAAAATCAATGTCCTATATTGAATTTTATTTTCGGCTTCACATGTTGTTAGGACCCCCAAGCTCTTCTGTTTTACATGACATAAATTAAAAATGTCATGTAAAACAGAAGTGGGTTCATGAGCTCAGCAATTTCTAGATCTGTTAATAAGGCCTTAGATTATCCAGGTTTGTTCATTTGCAGAACTTTGAATGCTTGTCTGTAATGTATAGTAAGTATATTGTATGGTACATAAATGACAAGTTGATTACTGTCATGTACCAACCAGGGGAAAACACACAAAGACAAACACAAATACTCTGCTACAGTTTTGTAGAGCACCTTTGATAAAAATCCATGCAGAATATACTGTACACTTATCCCAGTTTCATATGTATTTTCTGAATCAGAACAGAAACCTTAACAGGCATTTCTTTCTTATGTTACAGTGAGCAGTCATCAGATGAAGACTTTGATGAAGATGAACAAGTTGCAAGCTTACTAGATGCTGATGATGACGACATCGAAGTTGTAGCTGGCGATCCAACATTGCCTGCAGACTGCAGTGGGTAAGGTAGAGGAGAAATCTGAATGTACTAAATAGGTTTTATCTTTTGAATTGAACCAAGGAACTTACTTGTATGTAATTGGGAATTTGTGCTTTTTTAACCACCATGTTAACGCTTTGGTTTTTGTTTGCAGCTCATGGAGGGCAAGTTACTGTACCTCTGGATTTTCGCGGGCGAGTGTGCGAATGATTGGTGCAACACTGCATGCTGAGCTTGTTGCGCATACTGCCTTTGTCGTATTGTGCTGGGTACACGTCAGTGTTCCCTTTAAGGGTTTTCAGCTTGAGCCAATTTGACAAAATGTTAGTAGTGTCTTTGATCAAAAAGTGGTAGCTTTTGCTGAAAATAGGCTGATTTTAAAAGAAATAGCGTAGACCTATTTCACACTCCTGAAAGTCTGTTGAGCCAATTTTTCAAAGAGCTGAGCCAATTTTGCGACATAGGGCCTTAGAGGGAACACTGCTGCACGTGGTAAATAAGTTTCGACAAAATACCCCGATAAAAACTGAAGGTACAATAAAGCCTCCATGAGCATGCACAACATGCAGCAAGGAAATTGCTTTGACAATTTGATTGTCATCATTTGTTGAGCATATTCTGTTTTGGGCTCCGACTTTGACTCAAGGTATATTATGAGTAAAAAAACAAAACAAAACTAAAAAGATTTCCGGCCTACCTACCCAACTTTAAAATCTTGACCGCTGCATATAGTGACAACTATTGACAATTTGAACTGCTGGAAAACATGAAAGAAGATGATACATGTACTAATTTAGCATGGACTTTCAACTTCATTCACAGTAACAGTTTCAAAATGGCATCCATGAAAAGTCGCAAAACGATAATGACTTTTTCGGAAATACCTCAAAGTTTATGTCGCTCTGATCATGCTGATTACCCGATATTGCTGAAATTGTGTTGTACTTGTTATTTTGATCTTTCAAAGTTGAATTATAGCAGAACTGACAGCACACATTGAAAAATAGCCCACTGGGTTACCAAATGTAGTCAAAATGGAATGTAGCCTTAACCCTAACTGAACTGAATCTCACAGGGAAAAACGCCCCTAGTCTAAACGCATCATATACAGCACTATCTGAATAAGTGACTCCCCTGTGACCTGCTTTAGGTGCACATACTTTGGAACTCGTTTTGAACTCGTGAAAACCTTTTCCACCCTTAAGTTCATGACATGAGTCTTGAAAATTAAAGATCCCAAATATTCAGTTAGGGTTATTGCCAATCCCTGTGCCATTGTGACATGTACTAGTGGTTAAGAAACCAAATTATTTGTTATTGATCTCTTTTGTTTACAATTTCAGGATCACTGCTCCACCATTAAGGTCTTGGCAAGATGGCGTTTACCACAGGGTAGAAGAAGAGAAAGACCAAAGTGACAACGAAGAAGATATTTTTGGGGAAATGGAGGACAACATTGACCTTATAGATGATGATACTTTGTCGGAAGATGGTGTTGGTGTATGTGATGAAGATGTAGATGAAGAACAACCAATGCCAGACGAAGGTTCCCAACCGTTGTATGCAGGTGCAGTTATAACTTTGATGGAGAGCATATGCTCTTAATTCTTTCTTTCAGCATGAAACATCATCTAACTGGTGCTGCTCTAGCAGACTTGCTCACACTTATATCACTGCACTGTTTAGCACCTAACTTGTGCAAAACAAGTTTGTTTCTGTTTAACAAGTTTTTTAGTAACCTTAAGAGTCCCCTGGTGTTCCACAAATTTTGTGGCAGATGCTTCTTTCTGATAGAAGGTGAAACCCCTCTCACATGTTCAATTTGTCATGCTGATTTTTCTTCACAAGGATCTCTTTCGTATTTTGTTGAGATCCCTCTCGTACATCAGTTGAGAGATATGTTTCTACGACCAGGATTTTATGAGGATCTTCAGCACAGGTTTAACAGGAAAAAGAATTGTGATGAGAATATTGAAGACATTTATGATGGGAAGCTTTATAAGGAACACATGCAAGCTGGTAGACTTTTGTCTTCACCAAACAATTTCAGTTTAATGTGGTACACTGATGGTGTGCCACTTTTTAAGTCATCATCAATGAGTTCATGGCCTTTGTTTTTTACAATAAATGAACTGCCGTTTAAGAAACGGATGTTAAAAGAAAATATTTTGATTGCGGGTCTATGGTTTGGAGAGAATAAGCCTTCCATGTGCTCTTTCCTGAAGCCCTTTCATGACAGTATTGAAAAACTCACAGAAGGCTTTGATGTAAACTTGTCAGATGGCACACAAATAACATCACATGGTTTTGTGCTATGTGGCACATGCGACATGCCTGCTAAAAGCTCCGTGCTGAACATGATTCAGTTCAATGGGTTTTACGGTTGTAGCAGATGTCTGCAGCCAGGGATAACTGTTCCCAGTGGAAAGGGACACACACATGCATTTCCATATGATGAGGATGATCCTCGTGGACCCTTGAGAACTTTGGAAGGTTTCCGTGCTGATGCAGAAAATGCATATGAAACCAGTGAAAGTGTACATGGTGTTTATGGACCATCTTGGATGCTATATTTGTGTGACATAGTGCGGGGTACTGCCCTTGACTATATGCACCAAATATTACTTGGGTGTCACACGCAAGCTCCTTTACTTTTGGACGGATTCTTCACACCACAAAGAAGGATATTGCTTGAGCAAATCAGTGAAAATGTTAAATGAGCGTCTTCTGTCCATAAAGCCACCCAAATTCATTTCTCGTGCCCCTAGTAGTTTGTTCAAATTAAAGTTTTGGAAGGCTTCCGAATTTAGAAGCTGGTTGTTTTACTATTCAGTTCCCGTTTTGTATGGAGTTTTACCCGATGTGTATTTTCAGCACCATATTTTACTTGTTACAGCAATCCACACTTTAAACTCTCAGTCTATATCACCAGATGCTATTGACAAGTGCGAACGCATCTTAGAACATTATTGTGCTTTATGTTCTACATTATATGGTATAAATACCATGGGAATAAATGTTCATAGTATAATACATCTGCCTGATGTGGTTAGAGACCTTGGTCCACTTTTTGTTTATTCATGCTTCCCATACGAATCCTTAAATGGTGATTTGAAATCTTTGTTTCATGGTACCCAAGCTATTGAAGTTCAAATTGCATCGGCTGTCAGCAAAATTATTAAAGTACCTTTACTTGCCAGTAAAATAGACTCTGCAAGTTGTGCAGGTTTATTCCATCAGAAGTTGCAAGGCAACAGGGTAGTAAATGGAACTACAATTTCAAAAACTGAGAAAGTGTTAGGCTCTTTTAGATTGAAAACCCTTACTGAAGAGGAAATGCACACTTTCTGTAGTTGTGTAAGAGATATTCAAGCTCAGGATAAATGTATGTTACAATTCCTGCGCTTTTCAAGAGGTCAACACATTTTTTCATCAGCTTTGTACACAAGACAGTCTGTAAGAAATTCTTCTGTTGTTTTACTCACACTCAACGAAACTGAGAGGTTTGCTCATGTTCAGTTCTTTTTCAAGTATCCTGTACGTTGTGTCTGTAGAGAAGATGTTTTTCCATGTGTTTGTTCGAATTATTACGCACAGGTCAGGTTATTTGAAGAAGTAGATGATTTTAGTTTGGCACAAGATGAAACCACTGATGCTGGGTTGGAGCACATAGCTATTTGTAAACCACTGTCATCTACAAGCAGTTTAGCTGTTGTTCCTCTAGCAGCATTAGGATGTGTATGTATATTTATGGGATCCATGAATACAGATTATGCGTTCATTGCTGTAGCTCCAAATTTGTTGGAAAGTGACTGATAATAATGTGTTTTCTTGTTCTCAAGGCCTGGAGGTTCTTGATTTCAAATGCCTGCTAAAACTTGGCTCTGTGCTGAACATGATTCAGTTCAACAGGTTTTGCAGTTGTAGGACATTTCCCTAGTTGCGGACATACATTTCACAAACTTCGAGGGCCCAAAATTTTAAAATTGCTGAAAAGATGTGAATCTCAACTACATGTATTGTTTTTGAAGCATCCTAATTATAAGTAGAAAAATCCTGAAAATCTCATTGTGATTCCATGTTTGGTTTGCACACCAGATCTCAAAAATCCCCCTTTGCGGATGTATTCAGAAATGGCACTTTCTTGAAGTGCCTGTGTATAACTATAATTGCTCTGAAGTGTGTGAGTTTTTGATGGCCACTTGAATAGTTTTACATAGAATTTGCAGCGGCTAATTGAAATTGACTTTGCTGCATGTGTTTTGGTCCACCACAACTAAAAACATAATAATTAATTATGCAGCTTTAAACTGAAAAATTTCTTCAATCATGAACAATTGGGGGAAATCACTTTTAATTTGTGAAAATACAGGCTTTGAGCTTCAACATGAGACATTATATAATTCACTCCATTTTAACAAATTTAAAATTTTAGGGATTTTCAGATTTGGTTTATCTAATTCTGATGCAGAAAATGCCTACATGTTTTTTGTATAGTCAGTGAAAGTGTACATGGTGTTTATGGACCATCGTGGATGTTATATTTTTGTGACATTGTTAGGGGTATTGCCGTTAACTATATGCAGCAATTCATACACTCTGCGTACACTCCCCGCAGCCAATCTGAATTCAGAATTCACCAAATATGTGAAAGTACATGTAGCACGCGCGATTATTTTTGTATAATTGCACAGCGAACACCTTACACGCGTGTGGGTAGCGTGTGGGTAGCGTATGGTATATTCACGTGCCTCTTGGATTAGTTTATTTATTATTTTTATTTATTTTATTTTGTTGGTAATATCCATGAACTTTTTAAAACATAATATTTATCACATAAAAACAGATTAATAACTGCGTATTTACGTTTGCGAGTGAATTTGGACAAAATAATCCACACACGCTGATTTGGGTGAGTCGCAAGTGCATTATTTTGTTCAAATTCTCGAGCACAAAGTAAATACTCAGTTATTAATCTAATTCATACATGACATAAAAGAACTTTTTTACATTTTTATGTCATAAATATTTATGTTTATAAAAGTTTTTGAATATCACCAAAAAATAAAATTACCTGAAAAATAAATGAAGTACTAGTAATCCTGCTCGCGCGTGAATGCATCATACGCTACGCATACACACGCGTAAGGTGTTCACCGTGTAATTGTAAAAAAATATTGCGAAAAAAAAGCAATGTCAATATTTTCATGATTTTGCTGATTTGGTCAAATTGACGAGAATTTAATTTAGCGGTTTTGATGTTAACACGTAGAAACCTAATGCAAACGATGCTTTTCGCAAGTTTTTATTTTCGTGATTTTATGTTTACTTGAAAAATCAACTTCTTTCCTTATTTGAGTGCTCTCAACTTGTTTCTAATATTTTGCTCCATTGTTTAATTTTACCTCTGCTGTGTAACATTGGTATTGAGTTTGCAGATGATCTTATTCATATTTTACAGTACAGATTAAGACAGAGTTACCAATTTCCCGGCAGGTACCAGGGAAACACAAATGCTATACACCAACCACATCACCACAGTCATTTTGTGTAAAGAAGTTTGCAAGTGCCTAAATTGCAAATGCCTCATAAGTACTTAGAACTTTCTGGGGAATGGCTGGCAATACCAACAGGTACGTGTGGGAGCTAAAAGAAGCAAAAACATGGCATGCACTTCAATCTACATGATTGTAAAGTTGTTGGTTGTTAATTTATTCTTTGTTCAATACAAGTGCAGGGATAAGCATTTGTGTGGCTATCTGCATGTTGAGAAAAATGAATTCAATATTTTTGAGAGCCTATATATTATTGATTGTCACTGTGAGGTACTTGTGTGTGGCATGCTTCCATGTCGAAAGAAATGGGTGACTGCAATTTAGCCACACATTTGCCATGGAGGATTTGCAAGATGATCTCACAATTGATTTTCAGCTAGATCCCAGGATAATCATGCAATTTACCTTGCAAGAAGACCCTTACGGTACGTAGCATGGAAAAACTCATTATTTGAATCTGTACTGTAAATGCTCTAGTGGAACGGTGCAATATATCTGCCCTCAGTAACTGAAGATTGAGCCTACTATTTTAGAAGGTCCTTGGTCTTCGGTCACCTTGAACAGATATGTTGCACTTTTTCCCACATGAGCAGTAAAAAATTGCATTATTCCATCTGTTCACATGATGGATTATAAATATAAATTACCATTATCTACATGTATGATAAATATGAATGTTTATTATATTGTAAAGTTGTCGAGAAGTTCAGAAGTGTTCCTAAAGTTATCACTGTAGTAACACGACTGTGGTAAAGGAGTATATCACATTGTTGTACTTTATAAGTTCCCTATAGGGTAATAGGCTGTGCATGTATGTATAATTTATAGTTCCATTCCATGCATTTCAACTTTCTATTCCTGAACAACCTGGCAGTGGTATACATGCACTGTATACAAAAAGGAATCTGTGATAAATTTAAGAAATGTATTTATAAGATATTGCTAAAAAACAAGTTTATATTAGGCAAATTAGTCACTGTTACATTTTCTATTGTCTTTCGTTTGAATTGAGGCCTCGCT
Source organism: Ophiothrix spiculata (assembly GCA_000969725.1). Taxonomy (NCBI): domain Eukaryota; kingdom Metazoa; phylum Echinodermata; class Ophiuroidea; order Amphilepidida; family Ophiotrichidae; genus Ophiothrix; species Ophiothrix spiculata. The sequence goes on along the minus strand of JXSR01S019587.1, from coordinate 2,116 downwards.
ATTCCGCTGACCTGATACCCGCTGTAGCCATTTTGTGCCCATATGACTGCTGTAAGGTTACACATTCAGACTCTCTTAAATTGTATCCTAGCTCTGATTTGTAAATTTAAGTATATACAAATTTATGTACATGTAAATCAGAATGCTCAAGTGTATACATTGTTTGTGCTACAATCAATCACATTATTTTGGCAAAGTGTAATATCATAATTATTATTACCATTAATATTATTATGTTGTAACACACTGCCTGTCCAGTGCACTTAATGATTCTATTGATCTATCAGGACATTGAAAAATAAACTTGAAAAGAAATCAACAACTTTTGTTTGTGAGTTAATTTCCAAAACTGATAATGGTGGTAGAGTTTATTTGGCTTAAATTTCCAGTAGCTAACAAAATTATTAATTTAGAGGAGTCCAATCCTATTTTCAAAATCTAAGTTTCATTGTACATGGTCTTTTCATTTAAAACATCTTCATTGTAAATTCTGCAATTTATGTTTTAAATCAGTCAGACCTTGTGGATGTACCAATTAAGCCATACTTTACTGTGTATGCAGCATGTACAAAAATTGTGTTAACCATAATCAGGTCACATTTTGGGAGTTATTTCCCCAAGGGAATGCATTGTATCCTTTATTAAAATTGAGTCATATCATAGGCTATATGGTTTGTCGCAAAGTTTGAAAAGAAATTTGGAAAGAATAGGATTGAGCACCTTAAGAATTAACAGAATGTGAATATATTTACAAATTGTGACTATTTGAAAACTCATAATTTGCACAATTGCTTGAAATGTACTCAGTCTACTAGCAACATATAATATCATTCACATACATTTGCCTGCAGTGCTCAATTTTAGAAATACAGTTTTATGTACATGGACAAATGAGATTTTTTTTCAAAAATGGGCTGAATTAAACAAAATTTCCAGTAAGGAGCAAAAATTGACCGCATGCAGAGCAAATTTCGCACTTTTGCACTCACATGTATACGCATATTAAGCCCCTTAAAATCAAACAGGTCTTTCTGATCATATAATAATAATTTTCTATATCTCACAATTAATGAGACTTTATTTTCTCTAAATACTGTGTTGTCTCTAATAAATGTTCTCCCTCTAATAACCTCCCCCCCCCCCTTTAACACATTTTCAAATAAAACAGGTAAAATATCTACTTTTCTCTATGTTGTGTCATTGTAAATAACGTTGAATACTGCATTTTTGCATTGAAAAATTCCAACGCCCCTGGGGCATTTATTAGAGACAACACGGTATTATAATTATTGATATTATTGAGTTTCTGATGATATCAATTTTTTTTTAATTGTAAGCAAAATTAAATGGATGATACAAACCAATCAATTTTTCATGCTGTGCAGTGACACATGCATGCAGATTTATGCATGCATGCAAATTATGCTAAAATATTCAGGCAAATTTATACATGCTTGTGAAAAATGGTAAACATGCATGTGCTGTTTATGCATGCATGTAATTTTGCATGCTTTCAAATTTTGACATGCATGTGGTATGATGCATGCAACAAATGACATGCATGCACTCAGCTGCATACATGCGGAATTGAAGAACATGCATGCACATGCACAAAATATGCATGCACATGCATAAAACATGCATGCGCATGCATGTTTTAATGCGTGCATTTTCGTAAGGGTTATTTCTATCAAGAATTTCCTCTGCTTCCTTTGAGTCTTTATCTCCCGTATGTTTTGTCCACTTGTTCCTAAGTACACCCACTTTTTTATCATTTGACTCTCTTGTATTATTTAGGCAAACTATTTTTTCCCACAATAATTACTTCTGAAAACTTTACACCAATACCAGTTACACGATTTTTGTACGACGTCTTCAACTTGTCCAATGCTATTAAAAACCATAAAACATTTCCCGCACGTGCAATAGCCTCCGCTACATGCCATGGAATTCCCGTTCATGCGTGTGAATGTACATTATAGATGGAATAGCGTTTGTATAAGAGTTGATAAGTAAAACGTGCAATTTCGGAGCCTGGTAATCAGGCTCATTTTTATCTAAACAGGGCTCTCTGTTTACGATCTGTCGCATTAATTTGCACCGCTTTTATAGTCGG
>JXSR01S019586.1:0-16647 GCA_000969725.1 Ophiothrix spiculata | reverse complement strand
CAATATGTGCACCCTCTTAGAGTTTTGGGCACTGCTAATGTATGAGAGGGATAAAGCTTTTATTATTACCTCTGAACAGAAAATGTCTCAAAAATATGTGAAATATGATAATATATATGTATTTACAATGTTAACTGAGCGGTATTATACCAGGAGAAAAATCAAATACCCTGTGGATTATCTTTTAAGACATTATGTTAATTTAACTGTACGTATCACCAATACCTACCACAAAATACAATTTCTTTGCTGTACAAAAAAAAATGCAGACCGTGTTACACCCTCTCTGCTGTTAAAGTGAAGACTTTTACCTTAACCTTAAAGCTCCCAAAGGTTACAAGAGCAAATCACCAAAATCGCCCAAGTCCGAATACGTCATAGACGGGGTCCTATATGGGCACGAAATTACTGCCTACATGGACATGGGATTGGGATGCGAGAGATCCCTGGTTCAAGCCCCGGTGGAAACCATCAATTTTTGACACCCTTATTTCAAGGAAATAGGCTGAGAACGAAAAGGGGAAGGTAGGAGATCAGGGTTAGTAAGTGACCAGGTGACTTTACACATAACCCTAGAAGCCTTAAAGGTTACAAGAGAAAATCACCAAAATCGCTTAAGTCCGAATACGTCATAGACAGGGGTCCTATATGGGCACAAAATTGCTGCCTAGAGTGGCTTGGTGGACATGGGATTGGGGTGCGAGAGGTCCCTGGTTCGAGTCCCGGTGGAAACCATCAATTTTTGACACCCTTATTTCCGAGGAGAATGGCTGAGAATGAAAAGGGGTAGGTAGAAGGTTAGGGTTAATGTACCCTGGTTTTAAGTGATTGTGGTTACAAATATTTTATGTTTTCTTTAATTGCATTCATGAAACATTGTCTCAGTTGGCACAACAGTCAAAACAAGTTCTGTATTTATATTGACAACATTGTTTTGTTATGTGGTTTCAATAAAATGCCAATATTGAAAATTGTGGCCTGGTACAACCTTTACAGTAAGAGCGATCATTGTTTACATACATGCACAGTACTTCTTTGAGATTTTAAATTACAAAAAGTTACCCATTTGAACCATTTGTAAAAGAGTGGATTTAATTGCTACCAACATTTAAGACTTTACATTTTTACCATACAGGCTATAGGAAAATAGTCCATCCACTAAACTGAAATGCAAGAATGTGTTCATTGGCATCTTGATTATGGCTTTCAATACCCTCAAATTTTGCTAAAGCAAAGGTTAAATCACTTGAACATAACTACATTATCCAAAACATAAAATATGGAGGGTATGTACGTATGTATTGCAAACTCACATCTTGAGTGACAGCATGGAGAAGACCACTGTAGGACACATTGTTGTTAAATCTCTGCACAGCTAGATGGAAGTCGTTGTCTGAAATGATCAAGCATAGATTTGATATTTCAGTATTTTGTTATTAAGGGGTTCAGCAACACAATTCACAATGATACAGGTCTAGACTTCTAAAGCGGTTTGACTAAGTCAGTGAAGAAAATCTAGTCAACATTGTATGCATTTAATCACATATTCAATTCACTGCGCTATTTGGACAAACGTCCCGGATGTAAACAAAACGCCCGGATATCCGCTCCTGCCTATACCCTCAAATTTTGCTAAAGCAAAGGTTAAATCACTTGAACATAACTACATTATCCAAAACATAAAATATGGAGGGTATGTACGTATGTATTGCAAACTCACATCTTGAGTGACAGCATGGAGAAGACCACTGTAGGACACATTGTTGTTAAATCTCTGCACAGCTAGATGGAAGTCGTTGTCTGAAATGATCAAGCATAGATTTGATATTTCAGTATTTTGTTATTAAGGGGTTCAGCAACACAATTCACAATGATACAGGTCTAGACTTCTAAAGCGGTTTGACTAAGTCAGTGAAGAAAATCTAGTCAACATTGTATGCATTTAATCACATATTCAATGCTCTGAAAAATGCCTCAGAAAGATAAATATGCCAAGTTCTCACAGTTTAAATGGCACAGACATGCTCTGTATCCCTTCAACTTTATGGTCACGAAAATGGTAATATCATGTGTCTTTTAACCCTTTGAACCCTTGCCATTCTACCTGTATCTATACTGCTGACCCGGGCCAACCTGAAAGTTTAAAAACACAAAATAACCCCTAAACTTTCTTTGATTTTGATTTCCCTTGCTTTACCTTTTCATTTTACAGTAGTCTGTTTTTTTCCAATAACCAACAATCATAAAAGAGAACTTTTTATTTCGACCAACATATTCGACGTTTACATTGTAGTCTATGGGCGAAGTCACATTTCTTTAAAATTTTGATCCAATTTACGAAAATATAAGGAGTTGTTCACCTCTGTCAAGTAAACAAGAGCAAACTGACCCATCAACCATGGGTTCAAAGCTTCATTGATGTCTTCCGATATAGACCATTGAAAATTGTAACTACCCATGCCTGTTGACAGACACATCAAGTTTCTGACACGTAACCTAAAGTATACGGTACATGTACATGTGAGCTGGTATACCGGCTTGTAATGTTCAAAGGGTTAATATCTGTTAATTTCCAGCTCTGAAAAGTGGAATAATTAAGATTCTTCCCCTAAAAATGACTTAATTTTGTAGCACAACCATTTAGATGAAATTTGTTTGAATCAATCTTCGACAACCTCTTGGTCCACAATATTTTGACCAAAGAGCTTAAATCAGGCCGATTTAACAAGGAAAAAGCTGAAAAAGTGTAATAAAAAAGCTGAAATCAGCTGAAAAGTTTCAGGTCTGTAATTTGGCTCATAAGACTTTTTAAAATTTATCTACCATATCATACGAGACCAAATGTTAAACTTACTTGGTGGGGTGACAATAAATTTGAGATGATTGCTCTCTATTTCTTCATCTACTGATGTAAACAATGGGTCATGCCGTTGACCCCTATCGGTAGGGGTCATTTTCACACACACATCTCTGTTTCCGCTGGCACGAACACCGTCTAACACTGACGCTATTAGATTATCTCTGAAACATTAAACACAATTTGACAATTATGAAGAACTGCATTCTATAATCAAACTAGAATACGCGGTTCTCGGGCCGCGTGGTTCTCGACACAGAGTGTCGATCACGATGCCTCCGCCTTCCACCTTTGTTATCCGACTAAGTTGAGAATTTGACCTTTCTTTTGACCTTTGACCCAAACCTTTGATATCAGACAAAATTGAAAATCTGACCTTTCTTTTGACCTTTGACCCCCCGTTTAAGGTCGGACGATGGGGTCTCCATTGACACTTTTGATCGCTGGTCCAAGACAAACATTTTGAGACCTTAACCTTTGAAATCGGACAAAGTTGAAAATTTGACCTTTCTTTTGACCTTTGACCCCCAGGGAAAGGTCGGACAATGGGGTCACCATTGACACTTTTGATCGCTGGTCAAAGACGAACATTTTGAAACCTTAACCTTTGAAATCGGACAAAGTTGAATATTTGACCTTTCTTTTGACCTTTGACCCCTTGGGAAAGGTCGGACGATGGGGTCACCATTGACACTTTTGATCGATGGTCCATGACGAACAATTTGACACCTTAACCTCTGAAATCGGACAAAGTTGAAAAATAAGCAACATTTTATGCATAAATTATGCAAATTAGATACTTAATTAGCATATTTTGCGCTCATATTGCAGCTGGCATAAGCGCAGCTCTATCCGCACCTACCCATTAAATTTCATGAATGTAGGGTGCACGGTTTGTAAAATATCCCATTTAAAGCATTTTACGCATAAATTATACTACATTTTATGCATAAATTATGCAAAATAGGTATTTAACTAGCATATTTTGCGCTCAAATTGCAGCTGGCACAAGCACAGCTCTATCCCCACCTACCCACTAAATGTCATGAATGTAAGGTGGACGGTTTGTAAAATATGCCATTTAAACCATTTTATGCATAAATTATGCAAATTAGGTACTTAGCATATTGTGCTCCGAAATTGTTGCTGAATCGAGTTTGGATCTGGGTCGCAGTCACCAATTATCATTAATGTAGGGCATGCGGTTTCAGAGATACGCGTAAAATAAAAATCTGCTTCTTTCAGGAGTTATAGCCAAGTTTATCTATGATATAATCCCGGGGTATTCCCAAACACAGCGCATGCACTTCGCCCATACCACCAGATCTGTGCAATGCATTACAGGTAAAAGTCATCAAAATTATTTCTAGAAACAAGTCTTATATTTCTATAAAACTTGCTCAAAAAGAAAAATTTGTACAAAACTATGAAATTGCTGGGATTGATTAATCTTAATTAAAATTTAGTGTGTTAATTTTAACAAGTTTAGGCGATTTTATTACCAATAAATTTTTCTTCCTCACAAAAAAAAAAAAACTACTTATTTTCAAACACACATAAAAATGGCGCCGACCATGATAGCGTAAAACATCGGTATCGGATATCGTAATTGGCAAGGTGACACATATAAAACATCGTCTATCGTATCAGAATGGAAATGGAGCCGTTGGTTCAAGCTTAGTTAGCCCTGACCCACTTGCCCATTAATGCAAACTCCCAACTTTGATTTGAATTAAAATAAAATGTTTAATGGTAATATCTGCTATGTTTTACAATTGCACTTGCTGCGTTTTTACATTGCACAGCAGATACCTGCTCCAAGCAAGACTCACCTATCTGTTGAAGTGTACTTCCTAATTTGGCCTTTGATATATTCTAGGTGGAATATCTGAGGATTTTCCTGACTTCTAATTATTGCAAAAATCTGAAAAAAAAAACACACAAAATCATCATAATCAAATTTTCCAAGTTTCATCTACAATTACTGCGTTTATTTCTAATTTGTGACTTTATACTAACTTGATAGGCTTTTTACTGTAACAGAGAAAGGGGATACAGCTGTATTTTGAATGGTGGGATGTCCATCCTGACCATGTCATCGCCTCTCAACCTCTAGATGTAGTCAAGGAGGAATTGGTGTTGTTGATGTTCATGATGATGACGATGATAATGGAGCATATGAGCTCATCACCCGAAGGTATCAAGCTGCTGCTGTGTGTCAGCCGCAGTGCTCTACAGGAGTTTTATTAGGTCATTTACAGACACCAATCACACAAATGACATGAAATTAATGGGAAGGATTCTGATTTTTAGATGCAGGAAGACACCAGAGTACCTGGTGGAAACCTTCCAAGATGGGTATGGAATCGGTAACCAAATTCAGCTACAACCAATGGCTGGCTGCATTGGTGAATTACAGTTAAAATGAAAGCTATGTCACATTTTTACTTGCACCTGTATATATCTGTTCTTGGTAACATTAGGCACCGCGCAAATGTCTTGACTTTAACATCCTTCAAGAAATGTCTTGACTTTTACATCCTTCAAGAGGACTATGCCATGTATTCACGTAGAAGTAAAAATGACAAGTTTTGACGCTTGTTCTCTGTTACTGGAGCTTGTGTCGCTTCCTCCTGAATTGTATGACATGATGCACGGAACACAAAAATTTCCATACACCATTGAGCTAATTAAATAGCAAGCTTTTAAACCCCAAATTCACATATTTCTTGATGGGGGTTACTACTTTAAGCTAACTGGATCTTAAAATCCATTAAGGTAGAGATCCTACTAATGGTTTATTCAAAGTCTGTCAATATGCATCGCACAATGTCCATTGACATGCAGTCTTGTACACATGCTATTCTTTGTGCATGGCGCATGTAAAGAATGCGCTTTGATGGGTATCGATTGATAATTATTCATCACATAATGGTGGAAGAGTTACTTTATTTAAAGCTGACAGGATTTCTGTCTACAAACCAAAGTTTCTGTTAATGCAATATTCTTCTGACTAACCTTAAACACAATAAAAGTTCAAAGTTTAGGCTCACAAAATGGCTGAAGAGTTAAATAACAAGGGTTGAGAGCCACAAAGCCGTATTTGCAAGGCAACAAGCCATTGAACAAGACCTAATGGTGCATCAAGATGAATGATCTATCACACATGTGTATAAGATCATGCATCTGGAAAACACATTGGGCCTTGAAATCACTTGTTAATAATAATAATAATAATAATGGATGGTTCTTATAAGGCGCACACTCATCAAAAGATCTCAATGCGCACAAACAAAGAAAACAAACAAGTTACATCTGCGAATCCAGAAAAGCCTGACGAAAAAGGTGAGTTTTAAGATGTTTTTTAAACTGAGGAAGAGAATGAATGTTACGGAGGCTGTTAGGAAGCGAATTCCAAACAGCCGGGGCAGCAAAATGAAAGGAGCGTTCACCAGCTGACTTTAGATTAACACGAGGAGATTTCAAAAGTCTTTCAGTAGAAGATCGAAGTGATCGAGCAGGTTCACAAGTGCAGAGCGTAGCAGACAGGTAGGATGGTAAAGTGCCGGAAAGGGTTGTTCTGGGGATTGTTACCTTGCAAATACAGCCTTGTGATAATCTTAGCTGGATGGATCCCTATCTTCAATATATACCTAGGGAGCAAAACCCCATTTTAGGGGTAAAACTGCAACGAGAAATTATTTTGATGTGTCCTATCTAGATGGGTGCTATGGACCATAGGTAACATCACTAGGGTGGACACAAAATCAGTCTGTTGCACGGGACCCGGCAGAAGGGGGGTAAAAGTCATTGCAGGGGGCACATTTGAAAACTGGTCAAATCTTGTTAAAAACCATGAAAAGACCTTTCATGTTTTTGGCTATAACTCTTGAAGCATTCATCGGAGATGGGTCAAAGTATACTTTTTCAGGTTCCTTATGATGAGAGGAACATGTAAGAATGGTTTTTAACAAGATTTGACCAATTTTCAAATGTGCCCCCTGCAATGACTTTTACCCCCCTCCTGCCGGGTCCCGTGCAACAGACTGATTTTGTGTCCACCCTAGTGATGTTACCTATGGTCCATAGCACCCATCTAGATAGGACACATCAAAATAATTTCTCGTTGCAAGTAAACCTGTTTTGCTCCCTAGGTAATATAGGGGTTTCAGAAAAAAGCGACATTATTCCAAGGCTTTTATTAAAACCTCATTTCAGTTACATACTTACATCACATAATGGTTGAAGAGTTACTATATTATAGCTAGCTGGGTCTCTTTCTACGATACAGGTTTCTGTTAAACACAATAATCTTCTGACTGGATCTAGATGCCTGGGGCTGTATTTCTGTACACTGAATTCCGCTACTGAAGTCATGGCTTCATCAGTACTAGAAACAAGAGGGAAATGAGACAGGTAAAAATGTGTACAATCCACAATTAAGAAAGGCATCATTCAGAAGGCCTGCTATTCAGAAATGCGTGGTCAGCCTAGTGATTGGACACTCTTTTTAGCTTTGCGCCCTTTATATTGTATCAATTTATGTTGGCACACACCCTCTTTATCCAGGACCTCAAAACAAGGGGTCACCTATAAAATTAATACAAATAAATAAATAAATTTGTAACTTAATAAATACCTTGATAAATGAATAAATAACTTGATAAATAAATAACTTAATAAATAAATAAATAAACAAATAAATAAATAAATACATTAATAAATTGACTAATTAATTAACAATGAACATAAGTGAACAAATGAATAAATAAATACTTGAAACTTTAAAACAAAATGTCATTTTCGAATATGGTGCTGCACCCACAGAAGGAATCTTCCAATCATGTAACGACATTTTCGTAATATTTGCTTCCTGATTTCAACCAGAAATTAGCCATGTTTAAGAAATATATTCACCCCCTTTATGTAGAAACATGTTTGTTTCTTAAAAGCTATATCATTTATAGTGAAATTGCATAATATATCCAAGTTTTAGCTCCACGTTTTTGCTATAGACGACAGTGCATTGACTGCAGAATTTGACAGCATCGGCGACTTGTGTGAAGTTTGTCATTCTAACAGGCCATTCAGTCGGCGATTTTTCGAATTCCTAGGTTGATTTCACTTATAATTCTGACTAAAAATGATATTTTTGTTTGTTCTAAACATAATTACATTAAAGAGTATTTTAAGAGTGTGCAAGGCTGACCAGAATTAAACAGTTTTGTAATCTTATAGGACGCTTTTAAGCTTTCAAGTTGATGGTTTCAGAACAAAACACGATTCCTCTGGCGACCAATTAGTAATTTTTTTGGTCGCGAATGGCGATTGCGAGAAGATGCATGGTCGCATCAGCCCGGAATTTGGCCGCATTTGCGACCGATTTGGTCGCAATTTACAGAGTTGCTATATTTGACCAATCTGGGTACTATTTTTACTGAGGTTAATGTGTTAAAAAAAAGAGGATACGAGGATACGGTGGCTACATCTGTCACTCGGAATGAGCACTTGCTACTCAAATATATTAAATAAAACCTGTTCTCAGTAGTGAAAAAATCATGTAAATTTGGAGCAGTTTTAGGCATTTTACAGTAATTTTTGTGAGCAGATGTCCATAACTTCAGGTTGATGCTCACGTCTGGCTTGAGAAGAGCCCTGATGTAAATCATGTGGTCAATCATGGACAGTAAAGTATACTGCCCACTTTTGAATACCACTTCGGTCAGGTTAGCGAGGGACAATAAGGATTCTTGTGAATACCTAATATACAGCAATACCATGAATTATTATTATTATTATTAAAGAACCCAATCTCCTGGAAGAAAAGGTGCTAGAAAGTGAGAGATCACCAGGGAGGTGAAAGCTGTTAAAAAGCTTAAAAAAGAAGATCATATCAGCAATGCTCATCAACTTTAAGGTGTTGAATTTCCTGGTTTAATATATGCCATTTAGATCATGATTACAGTGATTTGAGACGTACAATAGTTTGTATCATTGCACGGCATGAAACAAACCTGTGTGATATCATGATAAAAAACAAATATTGAATGCCTATGCAAAATATATCATTCGGTCAGTACAAAATAGTACAATAGTACAAAATATATCATTCGGTCAAATTTGGACTGATCCATTTCACTCGGCAGAAAAGTCAAAATTTAACCTTGTGATATATTTTGAAATTTGTACTATTGCACTCTCAGGCATTCAATATTTGTAAATTATATAACTCATCCATAGATGCTAGTCATTTGATTGGTAAAATTGTAGTAACACATGACCATTTGTCATTTTTACTATCACTATTGAGGATGCTGCTGCAACAGTTGGACTTATGATGAATGCTTCAAAAACCAAATTCATGACATATAACATCAAGACTGATGTTGCACTGTCCACAATAGAGGGAAGTCAACTAGACCAGGTCCAAGACTTTCAATACCTGGGCTCTTGGGTAGATGAGTCGGAAAAGGATTTTCATGTCCGAAAAGCCCTCGCATGGAAAGCTTGTAACAAAATGTGCCTTCTCTGGAAATCCAATCTACCAGACTTTTTAAAGATCAGCTTCTTCCGTGCAGCCGTAGAAAGTATTCTGTTGTATGGCTCAGAAGGGTGGACACTGACAGAAAGACTTGAAGCCAGGTTAGATGGGTGCTACAGCAGACTATTAATGATGGAACAAAACCTCAACTGCTGAGATCATCCTACCAGGGAGGTAATTATGTGGTGATTTACCCAAACAGAAATAGTGAGAGGTCGCCGCCTAAACTTTGCTGCTCACTGTGCTAGACGGCTTGAGGAACCAGTGTCTGGACTAGTGTTCTGGACGCCCACCCAAGGGACACGTGCACAGGGAAGACCAAGGCTGACCTACCCAGTACTTCTTACACAGGATGCTGGCATTGATCAAAACAAACTTCTCAAACTCATGCTAAACAGACAGCAGTGGAGAAAATTCATCATGGCTTCCGACCGCGGCCGACATAGATAGATAGATAGACTATCACTATCATCTGTTTGATAGTCTTTACTATCACTGTCATCCCTTTGATATTATATATCAAAACTGCAGTGTACAGCTTTTTGCTATACGGATATTGGCTAAGTACACAGTAGTTCAAATGAGTAGAATCTACAGATGAGTTATATAAAACAAATATTAACTGCTTATATTCGTGTGATGGTAAAAATATACCACCCCTCATTGAAAGATTTATTGTTCCATTTATGGTATATTTTTACCATCACACTCATAAGTAGTTAATATTTGTATAATATAGCTTGTAAAACTTATCTGAACCACCCTATATATAATAATAATAATAATAATAATATAACGGTGCTTATGAAGCGCCTAACACCGGAGTCTCTAAGCGCTATACAAACATTTAAACAGTTACATATATACAAAAATAAAGATTATACATACTAAGCAAGGCATTAACATAATACAGTTATGAAACAAGGAACTATTTACCAAAAGCAAGTTTAAACAAATGAGTCTTAAGGCAAGATTTAAATTGATTAATAGTATATACTCAGTGAGAGATCAGCATGTTCCAAAAGCAAAGAAAGTGCATATGATTTTCGGATATCAGATTTCCATAGACATACCTACCTGTATTTGCCTAGTCTATTTAGTGTGAATTGGTCCATAGTAATGGGTTCTTTCCTAATCCTAAGATAACAACCTACATATGCACCCGCATACTCAATGGCAGTCTTTAACAGTTCATCCCGATGTTCAGATGCAAATAAATGCTGTCAAGAGAAACAAGAGTATAAAAGTCTTGTGTTAGAAGGCTAATGAGCAGTTAAAAATAAAGAAAAATTGAAAAAATTGGCAAAGTAATCCATTGTTGGGCAGAACGCTTACAGGCTTACATCAAAACAATGTTACAAAGAACCCCATCAAGAAGTGGTCAAAATCAAATTACCGATCTATTGAATCTATATACAAACTGTAATGCTAGAGGCCATCTACATTAAAACGATCTGAACCCTGTAGTGTGCTTACCAATCTATTGAATCCTCCATAGACAATGGCAAACCCTCCTGGGTACCCTGACACATGTGTGAAGCCTTCTATATCTCTGTAGCAGTAGGAGCACAAGACTCTATTACTAGAGTCCATCTACATATAAGGGGCCCCAAACCCTGTAGTTTACTTACCAATCTATTAAATCCTCCATAGACAATGGCAAACCCTCCAGGGTACCCCGACACCTGTGTGAAGCCCTCTATATCTCTGTAGTAGTAGGAGCACAAGACTCTATTACTAGAGTCCATCTACATACAAGGGACCCAACCCTGTAGTTTACTTACCAATCTATTAAATCCTCCATAGACAATGGCAAACCCTCCTGGGTACCCTGACACCTGCGTGAAGCCTTCTATATCTCTGTAGTAGTAGGAGCACAAGACCCTATTACTAGAGTCCACTTACATATAGGGGGCCCAAACCCTGTGTGCTTACCAATCTATTAAATCCTCCATAGACAATAGCAAACCCTCCTGGGTACCCTGACACCTGCGTGAAGCCCTCTATATCTCTGTAGTAGTAGGAGCACAAGACCCTATTACTAGAGTCCACTTACATATAGGGGGCCCAAACCCTGTAGTTTACTTACCAATCTATTAAATCCTCCATAGACAATGGCAAACCCTCCTGGGTACCCCGACACCTGCGTGAAGCCTTCTACATCTCTGTAGTAGTAGGAACACAAGACTCTATTACTAGAGTCCATCTACATATAAGGGGCCCAAACCCTGTAGTTTACTTACCAATCTATTGAATCCTCCATAGACAATGGCAAACCCTCCTGGGTACCCAGACACCTGCGTGAAGCCTTCTATATCTCTGTAGTAGTAGGAGCACAAGACTCTATTACTAGAGACCACCTACATATAAGGGGCCCAACCCTGTAGTTTACTTACCAATCTATTAAATCCTCCATAGACAATGGCAAACCCTCCCGGGTACCCAGACACCTGCGTGAAGCCTTCTATATCTCTGTAGTAGTAGGAGCACAAGACTCTATTACTAGAGTCCACCTACATATAAGGGGCCCAAACCCTGTAGCATACTTACCAATCTATTGAATCCTCCATAGACAATGGCAAACCCTCCTGGGTACCCTGACACCTGCGTGAAGCCTTCTATATCTCTGTAGTAGTAGGAACACAAGACTCTATTACTAGAGTCCATCTACATATAAGGGGCCCAAACCCTGTAGCGTACTTACCAATCTATTGAATCCTCCATACACAATGGCAAACCCTCCTGGGTACCCTGACACCTGTGTGAAGCCTTCTATATCTCTGTAGTAGTAGGAGCACAAGACTCTATTACTAGCTGCTTCTATCTGATCTATACCAGCTGCATTGACTTCCAGGATGATGCCTTTCCTGGTTTCACTCCAGTGATGTTTGTAAGCATTGTACCTCTGTAAAAGGATAAGAATCAAGAATTAGAAAAGAATAAATATAGAAATAATCAAAATACTTAAAATAAACACTAGGGACAGCAGGTAAGTGTAGCATTTCTACCGTCTCACACTTTTCACCACTGTTACTAAGTTAATCCTTAGTCCTAAATCTGCACATGCATTTGATTAAAGGTTTTTCTCCAGGTAATCTGGTCTTTATCCTGCATCTAAAACTTGTCACTTGATTCATCTCTTCATTGGCTCCACCAGGGTTCTAGCTAGAGTGTTTTCGGCACCGCGCCGCGTTAGCAGCGCCAGGGTGGAGTCTGAGGGGTGATGTGCCCCCCTCAGCTGTGGAAAATTTTTGAAAAAACGACCTTAAAATGACGCTATTTCATGCATTAAAATGCATCACTCATCGCGTTGAACTGACTCTTTGATGATCGACCAATTTGCAGTGTTGCAAGAAAATGTTCAATCAATAGTGAATTAAAATGAAGGTATAGATGTTAAAAACCCCTTCAGATTTGTCAAAAGTACTTACAATCACAATTGTCATTAAGCTCCAGGCTCGTAGGTCAAAAATTCCAGCCAATTCTGTAGCTGTCAAATTTAAAATCCCGCTGGTTGATCAGTGTTTTGATGAAGCATTAATTTGACACATGCACATGGAGCCTGCTAAACTATTCAAAGTCGAGATTTTGTGCATCTGTTTTATATCTCGTATTTATGCATGCGTAAGAGACAAGCAGCATTGACATCCAATAATTTCTCATCCGGACCCGTGAATTTACTTTACTAGACTCAATCCAAAGCCAAACTCAAACTACATTAAACCGTCCAATGTGTTTGGGCTGCGGCGCAAGTCTAGAAGCTAGTAGGGATTCCCCGCTACGTCATCAGGCATGTACGTCATTGAATAAATTATGATAAAACAAGACAGCGATTTTCGAAGATTGAGCAGAGTGAAATGGGACACGATTAATCGATTATTTTCTTTATTTTTTCAATATTGGTTTAAGACAACAACAAATGTGACAAAATGACAACAAGGTTAGCTCATAATACATGAATTATTAATCGGGTTTTCACTTTTTTTGGTGAAAGCAGTACCGGGCGGACAAGTGAATTTTAAGCTTCAGTGCTGGGCGGAAATTGGAGTACTGGGCGGGGCCGCCCGCCCCCGCCCATCGTAGCTAGAACCCTGGGCTCCACATAGATTAATGGGAAGCAACACTGAGCGTAAATATTACTACAACTTATAGAAGGTCAATGTTAAAACAACCCATCGGATATGACGATAAACAAAAATACCTAGTGGGTTGCATTAACAAGTAACGGGCCCTGCAATATGGATTTTTGTTCATGCTGTCCAATAAATTTTTGCTTGGCCAATAAGTACCAATAGAATGTGCTCCATGATTGTGACGATTTTCATGCAGTAATTCGTAAGCCCCTTGTATCCTAGTCACATTAAGCCGTTGGTCCCATGTGCGAATGCTCCTTCTTGGGGCACTCTTGGCATAGAAAAGAATCAAGACTTTAGCCAGACATCCCTTCATTTACCTTTTTTTACTAGAGGGGAGGAAGTCTGTAAAATGATGAGCTGTGTGTCATCTTATGGTGGTTTGAAAACCACATACCTCTCATCATTTTGACACCGTAATATCTTTTAAAAATTTGCACAAATTAATAAAAATTACCCAGAGCTGGTATCTTCTCCATAGCACTGGGAGTCAGCATTAGATTTCACCACAATGATAGGGACAAAGATCCCTGACGTAAACAAATACCCGGATGTCAGCTCTTGGCTATTCTTTCCGTTCTTACCCATCAATAACTTATGTTGTGCCTAGCTCAATCTGCATGTCAATTAGTCATGACATATCACTTAACTTGATGCCAAATTTGGCCTCAAAATGATTACTGATGACCCTCAGCGGTCAAAACACGTCATGAATGGTCTTATAATGTCAAAGAGTCATCGTAAGACACACCTTTTCCTTCTCTTTTTTCTTCTCTTTTTCTTTCTTCATGCGCCTTGCATAATTTGTAAATTGCCCTATATTGCTCATTATTATTAGTTTTTCACAGTTATCAATTCCAGAAAATATAAAAATTCTAGAGATTTTAGCAACCACACATGTAATGCCACCTCTCTTTCATTAATAGCACATAGACCACTGTAATGACCAAATTAATTAAAGTTAGTATCTTACATTATCTGAGAAAGCCGATTCAACCTGTACTTTGACCAACACCAAAAAGGGGGGGGGGCCTCTTCAAACCGTAAATTGATACAGATTTGCGTATGTGCATTGCTAAACACAGCGCAATTGTAGGAGATACAGCGTGCGTTGTACGTGCGACTTGAGCATCAGCATCTACGGAGCGCATTTAAGTGGGATTATGTTACCTGCAGAAGAAAAGCCTCATAATTCTCGCCTATTTAGTGTTGATCTAAGTATAAACAGAAACAGATACAGACCAGAGTTGCCAAAATCACACAATCAATGCTAGTGGCATGCAGTGAACATTGGATTGGGATGAGAGAGTGTTTCTACTGAATTAAAGCACTTACTTTTTCTGGAAATTTGACACCTTTCCCACCTGCAAACTCATTTCGATATTTCTGAAATAAAAAAAAAGATCAAATGCAACATAAAAAATCAAGGAAAATCTAGACGAGGGAATATATGGTTTGACCCCAAAAAAATTGCAACAAAAGGTTTTTTAACTGATTTAGGTAGTATTTATCTTCAGTAACGACATATCAAAAATCTAAAAAAATCGGACTTCCGGAAGTTGGTATTTTTCAAGATGGCCGCCAAAATGGCCGCCAAAATCTTAAAATGGCTGTAACTAAGGTACTAGATGTCTAAAACGTGCAATTTTGGTGTCTAAGCCTAGGTTTTAGTGGTCAAAGAAGTCAATAAGACTAGTAGGATTATTTCCAGGTCAAACAGTATCCACAAAATCCAATATGGCTGCCAAAATGGCCGCCAATATCCAAAACTGGCTATTTGCTGGTTATAATTTGTATAAATTGGCAAATATGGTGCTTATGTCCAGATTTTTGTGGCCATTAAATTAAATGAGGCTGGACAGATTATATTTGAGTCAAAAACAAGCCTTCAAATACAAAATGGCGCCAAAAATAAGGTTAAAATGGCCGCCAAAATGCATATTTGTTTCTTGAAATACAAGCCAAAATAACATATTTTCATGAAAATAGCTTTAAAACTAATTGTAAAACACTTATAGGTCAACCATACTATGGGTAATTTACTTCTGGAGCTGTGACAAACTCATTTGCCTCAAAATAAGATCATATGTATGTTTCCAATTCAAAATGGCTGCCAAAATGGTTGCCAAATTAGCATGATATTTTAACTAAAATTGGCAAAAATATCATTTGAAATACCAATTATCATAAACAATCAATAGAAAATTACATTTATGGCTACAGCAAGATCATCTGTCCCCTAATTATGACGCTAACATGTTTAAAATTCAAAATGGTGCCCCTACTGAGATCCAAAATGGCCGCCAAAAAATATTTTACTACGCAAAAATGTGTTAAAACCATATAAAATCAGCACCAAGCACATCAATTGTAACAAATAATTAACAAAAAATGACATTTTGGACTAAAACAAGATCATTTGTCCAATATTTATGATGTTAACATGTTTAAAATTAAAAATGGCGCCAGTACCGAGGTCCAAAATGGCCGCCAAAATATGTTTTAATGCACAAAAATTGGTTAAAACTAATTAAAAACAGCATCAAGCACACTATATGTTCAAAATAATTGATGGGAAGTAGTTTTGAGAGTTACAACAGATATATTTATCCCACAATTAGGCTGTTAACAAGCTGAAAATTCCAGATGATGCCTGTACTGAGATCCAAAATGGCTGCCAAATATGCTCTAATGTACCACAAATGGGTTAAATAACTTTTAAAACAGCATCAAACACACCATATTTTTTCAAGAAATTTGATGGGAAATGGTTTTAAGAGTTACAACAGATATATTTGATCTTAAATTAAGTTGTTAACAAGCTTAAAATACCGAG
This sequence comes from Ophiothrix spiculata, assembly GCA_000969725.1. Taxonomy (NCBI): domain Eukaryota; kingdom Metazoa; phylum Echinodermata; class Ophiuroidea; order Amphilepidida; family Ophiotrichidae; genus Ophiothrix; species Ophiothrix spiculata. The sequence goes on along the minus strand of JXSR01S019586.1, from coordinate 280 downwards.
TGGTGCCTGTATTAAGATTCAAAATGGCCGCCAAAATACGCATAAACATGTTAAAGATGGCTTAAACGACTTTCAAACACATCATTTTTTTTTCAAGAAATTTGATGGGAAATGGTTTTAAGAGTTACAACAGATATATTTGTCCCTAAATTAGACTGTTAACAAGCCTAAAATAGCAAATGGTGCCTGTATTGAGATTTAGAATGGCCGCCAAAATACTCTTAAACATGTTAAGGATGGCTTAAACGACTTTCAAACAGCATCAAACACATCATTTTTT
>JXSR01S019584.1:4054-18516 GCA_000969725.1 Ophiothrix spiculata | reverse complement strand
TATATCCCAGAGATATGCAATTGTGAGAGAATCACTGTAACTATCTATTAATCATTCAACTGAAGATTCCGGAACTTGCATCCCAGCAGAGGATCAAATTAAAGGAGCAATTCACGATTTTGATGTGACAAAAACCTCACCTATTTTTTAAAACTCTTTCTTAAAGAAGAGTACAACATAAACATATGTTGAAAATTAGACTTGATTCCGACCATTCGTTTTCGAGTTACAAGCTTTTCATCATTTGAAAAATCTCCATAGGCTACTGTGTTTTAAATACTGTTAGGGCTCCGACAATAATTTGTTTTCAAAAATGCAAATACATTTGAAAGAATGGTTTGTGGGGTTGTAACGTATACCAGTCAAGGATTCTTTTTAGGTGACCTTGAGCATGAAACATGGATCATGAATTGCCCCTTTAAGATGTCAGGGTCTATGCTGATGATGCATCTGAACTTTTGTCATTAGTCGGTTGCATCTAGGACCCAAAGCAAACAAATTCCCCCAAATTTGTGCCCCATGGTCCATTTTAGTATACCATAAAATTATGTCTGGGATCTTGGATCTAAATCCATGAGACAGAAATTTAACATAAAGTATACTTTTTCAGCATAACTTTTTTGAAATTGATCAAAATTTTACTATCCATTTTATTTCCTCAGGTTCCAAATATCAATACCCAGATCCAGTAGCAGGTTGTATACCAGCATTCCAACAAAGACTCTCAGAACTAACTTCTCTAGAAAGTGACACTATGCGATATGAAAGGGCTAAGAGGAGCAAGAAAAAGGCCAAACAAGAAAAAGAACGGGAATGAAAGGCACATCGTGTGATGATGGACGAGAAATAACCAAAGAGATTGGTCCAGTATGGTATCAGTACAGATGGAATAGAAAAGGGATTGAAAATAGACAGAGCTTTGCCATCAGATGGTACTGGTTCTGGCAATGATATCAGTGGATAGTGAAGCACATGGTACCTCTTGCATTATTGCAGTTATAGCTGTTTTGGGTATTTCTGCACATAATTCTCTGAAGTTCATGTTCATGTTCATGCAGAAGTGTATTCCAGCTGGGATTTAACCCAGGGAATGGACCAGTGTTCCCACAAAGGTTTCTAAGTTTGTGCCAATTTGACAAATTTTGACAAAGTTGAAGAGGTGCTTGCCCCAAAATGAAGGACCGAGGCTAAACATTAGCAAAACAAATCGAGAATAAGCATGTTTGTCACAAAATTTCAGAAACATGTTGCGCCAATTTTTTTGGCTCCTTAGCCAATGTCAGCAGGAGCACTGGATTATATAGCGTATGATGATGATATGATGCATGCAACTTCAGTGAAACTCCCACATTTGCTTACATGTCACTGTTCTGCATTTCACTATCAAAAACACTTTTTTTTAAATTAAACAATATTTGATCTTGCCATTGGAAGTTAACGCTTTTTTGAGCTAAGCATATCTTTAGTTATATTATAGAAAGTTATCCATGAGGTAGCTAGAACTCATAAAAACATTGTCACCAATCTTGTCGTATAACAGGCATTTATGAGAAATAAAGGCATGAACAACAAATGTCTTTTAACTTTATATTCAAAGTCAAGAATACTCAAGGCCTCATTTCACTTGTTTAAATTTACATTGTTGAAAACTGCACCATTCAATCAAACCATAGCCAAGATTTTTTTTAAATGGGATGAACACGATGAACATCTCAACCTTAAAACCTTTTTAGATCTTTTGGATCTGAGCCCTGTTGCAAAACTCCTATTTTTTACCTATTTCAAAATGTCGTTGGCAATAGTTAGGTAGCTTACAGGCCAGCATTCAATTAAATGCTCCTAAAATCATTCATATATCATCCTCTATACTTTAATCATCACTAAAATAGATGGACTTATGAGGCTTTTCTTCATCAAACAACAAAGGTAATCCCACTTACACGCATGCCAGGGGGGCACTCACATATGTGGGCAGGATATATATGTCTGGCAGTCAAGACCCCCTTTTTCAAGCCACCAGGCCGCTCACTAGATCCCCATTTTCAGCATGATTCAGTTCTTTTGACCCTGTTTTTGAGGAAAACTACCAAATTTGAACTCCAACTGCAAAAATTGCTCAGGAAATGCGAAAATTTTCAGCTCAGGAGGCTATTTTTGGCAAAAATTTAAGTTCACTAGACCCCCCCCCCAAAAAAAAAAAAAATTGGTTTCAAAGGCCCATTTTTTACAGAAAATCAGTTCCCCTGACCCCCATTTTGGAGGAAAACTACCAAATTTGAACTCCAACTGCAAAAATTGCTCAGGAAATGTGAAAATTTTCAGCTCAGGAGGCTATTTTTGGCAAAAATTTAAGTTCACTAGACCCCCCCCCCCAAAAAAAAAATGGTTTCAAAGGCCCATTTTTTACAGAAAATCAGTTCACCTGACCCCCATTTTGGCGCTTCGCGCCTGACATACCTACCACTTTCAAAGTTGAGTGCCCAACGCCCCCGCACCGGCACGCCCCCCACCAAATTAAGAATTTAAAATGTAAAAACTTGAATTTTACTTCAAAGACCCACATTTGCAATAAAATGACTCAAGATATGTTTTATAAAGTTAAATACTAATTTCTAGCAATTTTCAGTTCAAATATTAGTAATTTTATGGGCAAAAAGCAGTTCATGAGACCCCAATTTGGAAAAAAAAACAGTTCCATAAACCTTATATTTGACCAAAAATCAAGTTCTGCAAGGCCATAAGTTGGATAACGAAGTCCAGCACGAACCCTGGCACATACCCTGGCACAAAACCTCTTGCATTCACGCCAACATGTTATTCATTTGGAGCTCCAGTCACAGTAAAAGTAACCAATTTCAACACAAATTCATAGCAAATAATGGCAAGATATTAACAAATTCAAATTCTACAAAGATTTGGATGGTGGGGAGGGAGATCCTGGTCCTGGTACTAGGGACAGGGAGGGAAAGAAACTGAGTACTCAGACACTTTGAACCCACACTCGATTGCACTCACAACTATGTCATTTTCATTAATTAACCCTAACCCCCTACCCCACTTTTCCGTTCAGAAACTATCTCCTCGGAAATTTACAAATCAAAAATATCGGGTTTCCACCTGGGCTCGAACCGGTACCTCTCGCATCCCAAACCCATTATCACTATGTCAAGCCACCAATCAGGCGCTGCCATGGCAGCGATTTCGTGATCATTGCTAACTCCGGTCTATGACGTATTCAGACTTAGTCGATTTGCCTAACTTTGCAGAATGGTATTTTTTGGTATTTGGTAGCGTTAGGGTTAGTATAGACCCAAATCAAGGCGGACTTAACCCTAACCCCCTACCCCACTATTCCGTTCAGAAACTATCTCCTCTGAAATTTACAAATCAAAAATATCGGGTTTCCACCTGGGCTCGAACCCGGTACCTCTCGCATCCCAAACCCATTATCACTATGTCAAGCCACCGATCAGACGCTGCCATGGCAGCGATTTCGTGATCATTGATAACTCCGGTCTATGACGTATTCGGACTTAGTCGATTTGCCTAACTTTGAAGAATGGTATTTTTTGGTATTTGGTAGCGTTAGGGTTAGAGTGTCCCAAGTATTTTTGGCCAAAATTGTAGATGACAGACAGAATTTATTGACTAACTTTTTTACAAAATAGGCATATGCCATTTCAGATTGTCTTTTGCCTAACTTATCCACATCAGATTTGTCAATTAACTCGCCTTTCACCCTTGTCAGCTAACTCGCCTTTTGCCCTTGTCAACTAACTTGCCTTTCGCCCTTGTCAATAACTTGCCTTTCGACCTTGTCAATTAACTTGCTTTTTGCCCTTGTCAGTTAACTTGCCATATACCCAATCCCATTAACTTTACACTTTTTGCTATATCTCAATAACCATTTGGAATTTTGGATTTACAATCAGAAAAATAAGGGCTTTCATTTGACATCAGTACTTCTGGTTGAGCCCTGGGGATGATAATGTGATCGGAAGCTACACCTTTAATTGCAAAAAAAGCCAATATCTTAACTAGTAAATCAAATGTCGAAGTGGATGTAAGGGGTTTTAGAAACAAGCTCCTCATATCTATGTATGTGATTCAAAATTAATACTTACATTTAAGGCTCAAAACATAGTCGGCCTCCAAACAAAATTTTTGCTATCAAACATTTGGTTGTGACATCACCACATATTTGCCATCGAATGTAAAGTATGAACCGGTAACAAACATTTGGAGCAATGTATATGGCAATTCAATACATGTGCAGTCGAGCGCAAAATTTTATTTGGTCTGAACTCGGTGTTGAAGTTATTTTATTTGGAGTCACTCATCATTTTGACATCACAAACAAATGTTTGGTAGCGAAAATTTTGTTTGGAAACCGGCTATGTTTTCACCCTTAAGTGTTGAACCAAAGACTTTGAATACAGCTTTTGTTAGATTTAATTTGTGAATGCCTACTCACAAATCTTGATCATAGACACGAACAAAGTAACCTAGATAATGTACGTTCACATTAGAAACCACTGCGTATTGCTAGAGACACACGTTCACAAATTAAACCCAACAACAGCCTCTCGATACATTTTTTCATAACAAGAAAGTGTTACAGCAGATGGGTAATCTTAATGTTGTATTACGCAAGGAGTATAGTCAACATTTTATCAAGGAATAATGTCAATTTTTTAGTCAAAATTGGTGATGTTTCCTTTGCCCCCAGTTTGACCCCCATTTTGAAAAATGATATTTATGGGTCAGTAAGGGTTAATGATGTCAAGTATTTGTAAGAAGAAAAACAAATTCTTGGCATTCTCGGTTCAGAGCGCCATTTTTGGTTTCCTTACAAGAGCCTCATGACGCTCAGATTCTCCCTATATACGGTATATCACACCCGAAATACCCGATACTGGCCTGGAATACCCCACATCTTCAAATGCTATTCAAATTTTATTAGGTGTAAAACGAAGTGACAAATTCGCTATTCAGTATGATTATTCTTTGTCTGTCATACAGGTTTCCTTGGGCAAGCAACTTATTCTGTGGTTCGTAAGTCACATTAAGCCGTGGGGGTCCCCTGTACGAATAGACTCCTTCATGGGGTATGCATGTCATACATTAACATACATATTGATTGATTGATTGATTGACGAGGTAACATTACGTGTAATGTTTATAATACAAATACAGGAAAGGAGCTAGTCCACAGATATGCGCATGAGAGAACAACCAATTATCACTGCGCATTTCAATAGCCTTAAGGCGAAATCATACTCAGCCTCCAAACAAAATTTTTCCTACCAAACATTTGGTCGTGACGTCACCAAATATTTGCCATCGAACTTAAAGTATGAACGGATAGCAAACATTTGGTCCAATGTATATGGCAATTCAATAACATGTGCAATCTAGCGCGAAAATTTATTTGGTCTCAACTCGGTGTTGAAGTTATTTTGTTTGGAGTCACTCGTCATTTTGACGTCATGACCAAATGTTTGGTAGCGAAAATTTTGTTTGGAGGCCGAGTATGTTTTCGGCTTTTCTTGATTTGGCATGAATTTTGGAAGCATGTGTCCTTGGTAAAACCTCACACACACACGCATTAAATGCTGGGCAAGAAACAATGGATATGACAGCAAACACTGCCGGGCATGACTCCTTCATGGGGTATGCATGTTATGCAAGTACTTGTATCATTGATTGATTGATTGATTGATGACGTCACCTCATCTAAACAGTGGCATAATGATTGAGCGTACATTATTCTTTCTATTACTGTATTCATTACTCAAAATAATGTTGCGCTCATGTTTATTATGATATTTATGTGACTGAGCTTCCACCTCAATCCTTGTCAATTTGGTTTACACTTCACACTCAAAAAGAACATTAAAGTTTTTATTTTATGCACATTTTCAAGTTGAACTGCAGCTAGAAAATGTTAGTTTTCAAAAGTGGATATGAAATACAAGCAGAACTTTTGCAAAGAGGTAGAAAGATCACAATTTTTAGAGAACACAATTATTATTATTTAAAGTGTATTCTGTGGCGTATTTCAAAATTTTAAAAATGCTCCCTTTATTTCCGGCAGTGCCAATCATATTGACCTTTGCGTATGCATGATCGTTCCCTTTGCTTGGCCCTCTCTTACACTTCAAATGATGCAAATAATTTAAATGTTTGAAAAAAGTTTGGGGATGATGTTGACTTGTCCAATGTCCCTTTAATAATAGCCTTATTTCCTGAAGGTTAAAATACACTAGCGGTCTGAAGTATTTCCGCACAAACACTTTATTCAGCCATATCTCACAAGGCGTTTATAAGGAAACTATCTGGAAACTTATGTTGTTAGGGCTGTGATGAATGTGGAGTGTTTTGTGATGGTATATGACAGATTGAAAACCTTTTAAAATGTCATATACCGCCAGGTACCATTCCACTTTTTTCCACAGCCCAATTTTTGTAAACTGGTGGGAGTTGAAGGATCATTTTTCGTTTGCTTCCAAGCATTCTCTTGGCGAAGTCAAGCGTGACCAGGACATTTTGCTTGCTTGTCACTCAATTACATATACACATTCCATATGACCACTCAACTTGAGCGGTGAAGTGACCTTGACCCAGGCGTTGTCAAATCAAATTCGACCCATTTGTGTTGATCCCATTCGGAGCTCAATTTTACACTGAACTAGATAACCTATCAGATCTGACCAAAAGCAACATAAGTTTCCCAATAGTTTCCTTATTACCGCCTTGTGAGATATGGCTGAATAAAGTGTTTGTGCGGAAATACTTTAGACCGCGAGTCTAGAAACAATTCACCAGCAGCTAATCTTATTTTCTTGCATTATAGGTCAAAGCAATATTATAAGATTTTAATCAGACATGGTTTTGAGTAAAAACAGCATAAAATGAAGGAATGTGACTATCTATCAGCGTTTTCAAGTGTATTTTGTCTAAAACTTATTATGCTACAGAAAAATGGATAAAAAGCACAGGCATGCTTTCCTATGTATACTAATACATGTTGAATTAAATTCGGGATCTCAAATTTAATTCAACAATTGGAGGGTATTAAATTATATTATATCTGTTCCAAAAAGAAAGCTAATAAGCCAAGAAAATCAAAAGTTATGGATAACAGAGGCCCGGGACAGGGGGCGCTTCATTTTTACACTTTATAGTATTGCTTTAATGATTGTAAATCTTAAGTCCATGGTTCGATTCTCATTTTCATGATCTGACCTGGCTTGATTATGAAAGAAAAGCGCATACTTACCATGAGTTTCCAAGAGGTCAAAAGTCCTCTCTCACTCTCTCTATCTGTACATTTTCATTTTAGAATTTATTTCTATGCAAATATTATGCAAAATAACTACTGTCTGTATTTTTAATTGTATTCAATGTTTCTTCTGTGAAGGGAAATAAAAAATTGTTTTTGAAAATAAGTTTGGAAATCATTATTTGTTTGTCTATCAGACTGATACATGTAATCTGAGGAGAGAAAAATTTGGTTTTTCTCTTCCCAGATGAAATATGGTAGTCATTATAGTAAGATTAAAATAACAACTATCGAAATAAGGCCCTTTGCACTTAATTTTCAGTTTCCTGTTGCAGCTTTTAAAATAGAGGGGCGGTCACTTTTCATTATTCATTATCTATCTAGGATCAACACGTGTGAGATAATTCAATTGACATAGTATCCGTACAGACATACCAGTATTTTGTTGTGTTTGTCTATGCATATTAAAACACAGAAACATTGTGCACTCCATTTTTTTCCATTTTCAACTTTGAATTTTGGGCGATAAAAATGTTCAAAATTATTTGCCATGAGCAAAACCAGCATCACCTATTTTGAGTATGCAATGCCAATATTTTCATTATTATTCATGTGCCATGCACCCACCCCGTTAAAACTGTTTTTTATCAAAATTTGTGAGATACATGTTATTTTGAGCCATTGCCTTTTGTCTTTTAAAATATGAAAAAATAATGAAACCATCTGAAATAATGAATTACTTGGGAATTTGGACATTTGGGGCGGGCGGAAACAGGAAACTAAACATTAAGTGCGACGGGCCTAAAACTAGTTTGAATAAAACAAAGGTCTCAATGTACACAATTGTGTTGGACGACTGACATTATGATAAAAGAGTTAGACCTGTATCTCTAATCATCAAATACAGGTCAAAATTTATATTTTTGGTAAAAAATGCAATTGTTGACACATTTTGGCAATATTTCAAATTTGAAGACAAAAGCTGAAAGTTTAAGAAATATGTTCCCAAATATTTCTAGGTTCTAGAAAGTAAAGCAGATGAAAATTTTACAAAACTAGCTTCCAAAAATATATTTGGAAAAAAAAAACCATGTGGGCCGTTGTGGCCAAAATCACACATTTTAGTCCACAGCTGATCTTACCATTTTGCATGGAATGAAAGTCCGCTTTTAGAAATTATGATGGATTTGATTCTCCATGTTGGATTTTATCATCAATTGTTGAATTATGGATTATAAAACATTCCCAGAAGTTTGAAAAGGAAGAGGGGACGTTCTTACAAATTTTTTGATGGTCTAAAACTGTACTCGGTTTGAAAAAAGTGATTAGCAAAAACCATGAACTTGAAGGCTTTCTGTCTATTTTTTTGCCATTTCAGTAACAACGAAATTTTTGCTGGAAATGTGTTAGGTTCCTATGGTTATTTTTTTTTTTTTTGATACTGAAATAATATGTCACCAGCCTAACACCAAGGGGAGGGGATTCTGGCGTGGTTACTGTTTACTTAACCATTTAAGGGGGTAGGTGCAATATAGTCACGCTAAACCTATTTTTGCACAAGTTACTGATTAAAGTTTTGAGCAAGGTATGAATGCAAATCATAATTTCAAGTTTTGACCTGTTTTGAGTAATCTTATAACGATTAGGATTATTAAATATCAGAAATTTGAGAAACCCATCGTATGCATAATTAATTTTCTAAAAGCAAGAACATTCAAAATAATGCCTAAATCTATTTTGTTAGACCACTTAGAGCAAGGGACTTTTTTTTTCAAAAATCGCTAACATAGGCCTATGGAATTTGTTACCTATTTTGGTCAAAAACAGACAAATACCACCGTATTCATCAGAGTTTGTATCTTATAGAACGTAGGCCTATTATTATGAAAACTGTTGGAAGTAGGCCTATACTGGGTGAGTCGTGAATCACTTGCCTTGAAGCTCCTTATCATTGCTTTTTTTTTCAATATTTAATCGGTTTAAACTTTTGTATAATATGATACTTTGAATATAATAAGGTCTATATTATTATATGCCTATAAACATTATTTGAAGTATAATATTTGGCCAAAGACCAATCTTGCAGCTGCAAAATAAAACTCGCGTATAGGCCCGAATGTTCATAATTTTGTAACTTGTGAACCGCTTTCGGTTTATATAGACTCATAAATCATGAACTAAGTTATACCACTTAACCTTTATGTCGTGAGTTATAATAAATAAAAGCTAATAAAAGTGCTTAGGAAAACTTGTGTGTACCAATTTTACCGTTTTAGGTTCTGAAACAAATGTCTAGGTCCAGCATTCTCTTTTTAAAATATAAATATATGGTAAAAAGTTCGATTTTCGGTGTTTCATTTTGGCCAGTATGTTAAAAATAAGATCAAATTAAAAACAATACGATAACAATGATAAACTGTCCTGAAGATATTTGTTGTCATTTGATACTTTATCTGAAAAGTATGGTAGGCCTAAAAAGTGTTCCAAATTTGATATGAGGAAATTTGCCGGTTACTCAACCAACAAAAATGCTGATCATCGTATAAAACACAGTTTTCGGCTAAGTTTGGACGAAAATCACACATTTTGGTCTAAATTCATATCACAATGACAGGCCATAGTTTTAAGTTAGATCCAATTTGTGTTAGTTTAGTACATTTTAAAAATTGAGATAAAATAACAAAGATGAGAAATCGATTTGATTCAGTCAGAATACAGTAAAAGTAAAATTGGCATTTTCCATTTTCCTTCAAAATACTGAGCCAAGTTTTTAACCCAAAACATTTCTTATGAAGCCTAAGGTAAAAACTGAGCGCTAGCTAAAATATTGATCAATTTTTAGTTTACAAACAATCTAATTTCTTTCATATCTGTGGTCATATATTTATAAAACCAATGTAAATTTCAAACAATTGCCAAAACTTCAATATAGGTTATAGGCCAACACTTTACGGTAACATTGTTTTTAGTTTCCAGTAGTAAAAATATGTTAAAAATGCAAGGAAACCCATTTTATTTAGACTTTTTTAAAAGAAATTCGTTTCAAGGTGAAAATATTTATCAAAATTTGCCATTACCATCTTCTTCAGAACGTTAAAAAACTGCTGCATCTTCAAATGTGGTTTAAATCTTTGGGTCGTGCATTTATTCGCATGAAAAAGCCGAAGTATATACAGCACTAACTTATGCTATAGGGCCTTCTTACACAAAAGAAGACATCAGGACCTTCCCATCATGCCTGGCTTCAAATGGGATTTTTTACAGGTTTTAATGAGAAGGTTTAGGGATGAAACATAGCACAATCAGCAGACCCCACGATATGTTTCATCCTTAAACCCTCTCATCACAACCCATACAAAAAATCCCATCGGAAGCAAGGCATGATGTAGCCTTGATTCAAGGCATTTATTGTCTATTTTCACTAATATTTCATACATGTATCAATATCAATATCCCAATCCCCTGTTGTTTTACTCTATTTTCACTTCCTTCATACACCATTATTTATGTTTACTTAGTTCATATCCAGATGTAGACACAATTATGATACAAAGCCTGTCCTTAAATGACTTTTGATAAGACAACACCAATTGGCCTAATAGTACCCAAAACACAACTTTATCATGACTGACCAGTACACACTTAAATTTACCTAACACCTGTCTATTCATATCACAACTGTCTAACCACACTTTTTTCCTACTTGAATAAATATTTGAAACTGAACTTAGGGACTGATCTGTTGGACATTAGGCCTAAGGGAGTGACCATTCCTAGAGTTATTATGGTTTTGGTAGGAATACAGCATGTTTTGATGCTTGTGTTATCTTATAGACAATCTGACAAACACTTTGTTGGGTAGTGGATGGTTGGGTCATAGCCAAGGTGACCATCATGTTACTTTGGTCAATCATAAGGGCTCATATTGGAATACTGGCATATTAAACTTTGGGTGTGTAATTTTTTATATTATTGTTGATTGGAAAACCTGTGAAAAGAAACAAATTGAAGCCATAATACAGTGTTTTATCAAACTGATCAAATAATGACAAAGACAGGGACAGAAGTGGAATATGTTGATCAAAGACTTGGAGCAAGTCTAGGCATGATGGGAAGGTCCTGATGTCTTCCTTTTTCTTACACAGGCCACATTAAAAGTTTCTAATTACACAGATGTAAGGACCTTGGCTCGCGTGAAGTAGATTATACCATTCACGATCTTTCAAAAGATAATCTCCCAAGAGTATTAGCAACTTGAGGAGCATTGCGGTTTCTGTGTCAACTTGGTGATCACCTTACAAGTCAGGGACATTGACTGAATGGTTTTTGTATTGATGGAATACCAGAAACTTTAAGGTGATTAAAATGTTTGGACAGAAATTGTAACTATCCTCAAGTTCCTCATACACATGGGAGAATATAATATACATATTATTTTAGAAAACAGTCCGGGAAAACAGACCACCTGCTCAAATGAATTTATTATATTTATAGCGCCCTCTCAGACATGTTTAATGGGTGGTTACTCTGTCAGATATGACTCCACCCACTTTATGCATATTTATTATGGTTTGAAGTTTGAGGAAGCCATAGACTCACCAGGTATACACTGTATGCAGCGCCCCATGAAGGAGCATTCGCACAGGGGACCAACGGCTTAACGTGACTATCCGAACCACGGAGCAATTAGAGTAAAGTTTCTTGCCCAAGGAAACAAGGAGACGTAAACCGCCTGGCCCGGGGCTCGAACCCACAAACTCTGTATTACGAGACCCGTGCTCTAACCGCTCGGCCACGCTCCCCTCTTACTCTCATACAGAAGCCATATTCTTGTAATTTCTTAAAATTTAATTTGCAATCATATTATTAATATTACTTTTCTACTTTGGTGTAAATGTTTTGCCGTAGTCATTTATCATGTTTATAGGCCCTACAATTTGTCTTTGTTAAACAAAGAAAAACAGTAGAAAAACTAGGCTGCCCGACTATCTGTTGGTCAAGATCGACATGCCATGGGTCGGACCGTCGGACAAAATTACTTAAAAATTAACATTCAAGCTTTATTAAAATGATTTAAAACTATAATACCGTATAGCTGAATTTGTAAGGAAAAGGAAAATATATTTACTGTTGAAATTTGACATTTTAAAATGAGATCTTTAGTTTTCCTGTATAGTGATGGATTTTTTGTGGTGAAAATATTTCATGCAGTTTCAACACAACAGAATCTCAGTATTTGTCTTCATAGGGTAGGACATTCACTTTTAATCGGTATCGCTTCTCGGCCTTTTGGCTAAGATCATGTGTAGTATCTGTTCTTTTCAGCTTAATATCTGAAACGTCCCTCATTGAGGGACTTGTATATTAAACTGATTTTTGAACTTGGGACATGGAATAGGGGCTTGCTCCGTCCTGTCCACGGGTTGGCCCGGTATTGCACTACCTCCGGGATCGGCCCACTCCCCCAGGGGAGAATAATCAAATAAAGATAGAATTTCCCAACCATTAAAAAACCCGAGAGGTCTTAGTAGCTTCTCATTAACAAAATTCCAAGTCCGGAGGACCAATCAATCAATTATACACTGTACCGTTGCATGAAATGCATACCCCGTGAAGGAGTCCATTCGCACAGGGGACCAACGGCTTAACGTGACTTCCGAACCACGGAGCAAGTAGAGTAAAGTTTCTTGCCCAAGGAAACAAGGAGATGAAACCGTCGCGCCCGGGACTCGAACTCAAAACCTCTGTATTAGGAGACCCGTGCTCTCAACCGGCCACGCTCCCAAATATAATGTTGCTTGCATAGCGTGACCACAGTTTTTCAAAACGCCCCAAAGGGCGGCGTTCTGAAGCCTAAATATAGACCCCTTTTCCCAGCTTTTTCCCCTATTCACAACCTAACTCAAATAGAAACATCACTGGACCAAGTGCATGGTAATAGGACTAAATGATATTGAACCAAATGGTAATCAAATTATTATTGGACCAAATGGTGATTGGACTAAATGATATTGGACCAAATGGAAATCAAAATATTATTGGACCAATTAGTGATAATTGGACTAAATGGTATTGGACTAAATGATAATTAAAATTTTATTGGACCAAATGGGGATGGACTAATGGGTTTTGGACCACAAGGCTATTGGACTAACAACTAAATGGACTAAATGGGTTAGGACTGGTAGGGGAAACTGGGGTTATTACTGGGTAGCTAGAAAGAATTGGAGTACATTTATAAACCAGGAATTTCATCATAGAAAAGGGAATGTTATATCAGGGTAGTTTTTAAACCTATTGTTTGCTGATGACACCACTATTCTTTACTCTAACAAGGATATTAAAAACAATATTAATGTTGTAAATAAAGAGTTGAATGAAGTGAGTAATTGGTTTAAGGCAAACAAATTGTCTGTCAATGCCACAAAAACAAATTATATGATCATGGGAACATCTCACATGACTTCATCCAAAGCCCATAGGATAATATAACTGTTACCTTAAACGACACTGACTTAGAAAGAGTTAAAACAGCTAAATTTCTTGGTGTTTTGATTGATGAATGTCTTACATCATGTACATGGAAATACCATATTGACTGCATTTCAAAAACAATATCTAGAAATATTGGAGTCATGAATAAACTGAAGTATTCCATTCCAACTCGTATTCTTCATACCCTGTACTGCTCATTAGTATCACCTTATGTTAACTATGCAATCCTAGCTGGGGAAATACGTGTAAAACTTACCTTGAAAAAATCACAATGATTGCAGAAATGGGCAATACGAACGGTTGACGGTAGTCACTATCGTAGTCATGCAGCTCCACTTTTTGCAAAACATAATATTTTAACTGTAACAGATGCATATACTCTCGCTCGAACTTGGTGTCTTTATGTTTAAATACCATATTAGTGACTTACCTGTAGTGTTCCATGAATATTTTAATAAGCGAACTGATATACACAATTATCAAACAAGACATGCAAATGATCTCAACATTGCCTTCAATAAAAAATCATTTACTGATAAAGCTATCCGTACAAATGGTCCTCTCCTTTGGAATTCATTATCATGCAAAATGAAAAATAGCAATAATGTGAAACAATTTCGAAATCAATTTAAGCAAAATATTATTCAAAATTATAAGTAAGCTTTTGAGCACGTCCATGTTG
>JXSR01S019583.1:0-17935 GCA_000969725.1 Ophiothrix spiculata | reverse complement strand
ACTCACAAATCCAGTCCAAAATCATGTTACAGCTTTTTGAATCTGCAAAATATAATTTCAAAAATATTTCCAGCTGTTTTTGAGAGTATCGTGGGGTAAACTGGGACTGTTGAAACATGGGAACATTAAAAGATCACTTTGAATTTTTAGTTTATCCTTAGCAAGAGATTGTGTCAGCTTTTCATTAACGGCAAGCAACCATATTGTAGATATTTTAAAGCTGGTGTAATGCATTAGAGCTGTCTCATTTGCATAATTTACATTTGCATAATAACAAGTTGAGTTCATTTCAACCGTTAGCAACCTGCTTTTGCTTCTGAAATAACTAGATATTTGACTGATCAGCCTGTACATCTTTGTAAATATTCGAAATATATTCTACCATATCAAGGTCAAGGTTGTTATCCTTGATAAAACTGACACGGTGATGTTGCGGTGATATTTCGAGTTTTCAAGTAGCAAAACTAAAACCAAACTATATGAGGAGTTGAAACTTCCAATGTTTCAAATAACTACATGTCCCATGAAACCCCAGCCTACCCTATGTTATGCTACCCAAATATTGAAGTTACTGATACCCTGCAAAAAAACAGCTGCTTCATTTTGATTATGAAAATGTTTATAGTAGAAGCTGATAAGAGCAAGATTGTTGTTAATAGTTAAAAATAAACCCTCTTTGCCTTGTATAGTCAATAACCCGTGTGCAGTAGCATCTACAAGTCGTTTACTGTATATATTTTGACACTTTAAAAAGGTTTGTTCAAATCCATGCCAGAGATGTTTAGTTAAAGAACATTTTAATTTGTTTACGGTTAAGTTTATTTAGCGAAGATGTTAACTGAATGTGACACTGTGCATTAGTTCGTCTCCCGACATCTCTGTATTTGAAGTAAGATTTTGTGCAGTGACCGTAGTCCTGAATGCTTGTTACAAAGAGTATATTGACTCTCAAAATATGATAAAATTTTTAACATTTTATCTGTGTGCCCAAGATGACAATGAGGTGATTCTAAAGATAATTGTTGATTCTCTCCTTTTAAAAATATCTCACAAACTTTGTATTTTAAGAGTTTTTTGATGCACAAAGAGTCATGTGAAATATTTGGCATGGATAAAGATTAGTGGATACAAATTTGATAGAAATTGGTTGAACCATGTTTTAGCTATTGAAGGTATAAGGTATTCAGAGAGAAATGAAATATACAAAGATTCTTCATAATACTCTATTGTACCACTAACTGTGTAAGAAATTTCAACTAAACCACTTATCATTTCATCTTAAATAGCAGAATAACTGCAGGATGTTTGATGTTTCTTACTCAAAGCCTGTATGTTTGGAACAGCCCGTATGCCTTGTATAAAGCAGTACATATATAGGTATATAGCCAAAAGGTCGCATAAATCAAATGTTCCTGTGCTCAATCAATAGCAGCTATGTTATTCGATGAAATGTGGGTTTGTCGAGGACTCTAGTTAATAGTCAAATTACTCGCCGATATAGGCTGGATTGGAAGGAGATTTCTGCGAACGGGATGCTTGAGCTTTGCCGTAAACATATTCAATTTCATCATAATTGTAGCAGACTTTTACCAGCACCCATGTTTATGAAATTTGTATTAAGTTACCCTGTTTAAAATCTGCTTAGATTTCATTTACATTGTACAATTTCATAAAAATGAATGTATTCATAATTTTGACTGCTTGAGCATTTGCTGTAAACCTATTTTGTTAGTCACATTAGATATTTACCCTATTTGTTTTTGGATTTTGTGTTTAAGTTACCCAGTTTGAAAACCAATTTAGGTTTTCTTTATGTTTATAGATGAATTTCATAGATACAGATGCATTCATCATAAACTTTAAATGCCTGAGTATTTGCTGAAAACATGTTGTTTCAAAACTGTCTCAGACCTTAACCCACACCTAGTTGTTGTTTATATTTGTGTAAAGGTACCCTGTTTACAGCTCAATTTAAATGTTCTTTTTATGCTATTAATTTTAAAGCACTTAACATTCATCATATTTCTGTCCTTTTTCATGTAATGTTCTTCCAATTGTCAGGATAATCTTGTAAACATATTTGGTTTCATAATTGCATCAGACCCTTTACCCCATACCCTTGTTTTTAAGTGTGTGTTAAGTTACCTTGTTTAAAAATAATTTTAGAATTTCCTTCTCATTTGTGGAGTAATTTCATTAACAGTGATGAATTTATAATTTAGACTGCTTTATTTTTCTCTTAACATATTTTGATTCATAACATCCGTCTTCTCCATACCATTGTCTTCAAAGAATGTGTTAAGTTACCCTGTTTAACAACAATTTCAATGCTTTCTTATACATTTGTATTTGCTAAGTATTGATCACATTCAAATCTGCTATTTCCACACTAATTTAACCCTTTTCACCCATACTTCTAAACAAAAACACATGTTAATCAATACAAGAATGAAAAAATGGGTGGTACAACTTTAAGAACCAAAACCTTGAAGTTGCTGCTTACCCCCTGCAAAAATGAAAAAATGGAAAATTGCAATTTGATAAAACCCAACTCTAAATTCTGGTATGTATAGAGGGGACAGCTGCATGTGCCCAGCGATTTGGCCAAGATTCCATTAATGTAATCATGGTTCACAAAAGAAGAAAAATACTTCAATATCCGTGTATATTGAATACAAGGCAAATATGGCTGCTTTACCATAAATCAAGGGGCACTTGAGAAGCAAAATCAATACAAAATCGGCCGAACCAATTGAGGCTGCAAGCAACGGCAGCTTTTCTATTACACAGATTCAATATTTCTCAATCATTTCTATGACTGTTCATATAACATAGACAGAGTTGCCAAAAGGTCACATAAATCAATGTTCCAATAACTTTGGTGTATGTTATGAAATAGAATGTGGTTTTCTTTAAAAAAAAGACTTCAAATATTTTTGGTTTTTCCAGTAGATTTCAATCTTGCTCAAATTCTATAATGTTACTTTAAGTTTACATAAACTTAGTCCAAGAAAAAGTGTTTTTACCCCCCCCCCCCCCAACAACTTGCAATCTTTTGCATTTGTACCTTTTCTTTAAATTTGCCCTTTCAGATTCCTATTTCAAACATTTATTTTATAATTTTGTTCTTAATTTATAATTTTTAGTTATTTTGTTAACTTTGTCCTTAATTTTGAAAATGATCTATTCAGAAACATTTTAGAGTATCATGTACAAGTATGTTTTACTACTATTTCTACAAAAATTTATACCACGCCTAAAACCAAAAACAAATTTGCACTAAGACGCACATAGTCAAAGTCAATGAACAAAATAAATACATCCACAAAAATATCAGTCAGACAAGGATTCAATGAAAGTTACAAATTGTATGCAGAGTTAAAAAGGTGGTATGTTTTATTTTTTTTTAATACATTCCAATGTTTATTTTGTCTTATTATTTTTGTTTGTATATTCACCATTTAGTATGATTTGTTTATATACTGTTTAAGTTTTGTTTTCTATGCCCCGTCTATGTAGTATACCAGAAAATCCCCAGATTTTCAGGTTTTAACTAGTGCCTGGTTTCAATATTGAAGTTCAAATCATGATTTCAAGTGTATGCAAACTAATACCTTGTTTACAGCATCAATTTTGCCAAAATTCTTTAGTTTTTTCTATTTTTGTTTTTCTATGAAGTAAGCAAGATTGGAATTAATATCCTTGTTATACGCTGCTCATGTAATTCACTGTTTGGAGGCCTCCTATTCTGTCAATAATAAATCAGAGACAGAGAAGAACAATAGCTAACATTGAGGCTGTGCAAGAAAACCCACAGCAATTATGCACCTCTTACTTCTTTCTGATTCTACAACCCCAACTCATCCCAATCTTTTCCAATCCATTATCTATTTTTTTATTTGTCATTTGACGGATCAGTTCCATCTTATTTTTCAAATCCCTTCATATTCCTGACTTAGGCTATATGCCAATCCCAATATTTTCCACTCTATAACCTGTCAGTATGTATGATAAATCTGCATATTTCTCAACTGAACCCCTCATCTTTCATCATCTATTTTACTTTTTCTATCTTACATTTCAAATCTCTTTATATTCCTGACTCCGGCTATATGCCAATCCCAATATTTTCCTCTCTATACCCTGTCAGTATGTATAATAAATCTGCATATATCTCTCAACTGAACCCCTCATCTTGAATCATCTATTTCACTTTTTCTATCTTAGATTTCAAATTTCTTTATATTCCTGACTTAGGCTATATGCCAATCCCAGTCCTCTCCCCGGGGTCCTCTCTATACCATGTCAGTATGTATGATAAATCTGCATATTTCTCAACTGAACCCCCCCCCATCTTTAATCATCTATTTCATTTTTTCCATCTTACATTTCAAATCTCTTTATATTCATGACCCAGGCTATTTTCCAACCCTTATCTGTTCATCTCTACCCTGTCAATATGTCATATTAAACTGCACCCTTCATCTTCCATCACCTTTTGTTCCCCACATCTTCCCCCTAGCAACAGGAATCATGCTACTTATTACTGCCATAAAATCACCTCCAATTATTTCCATCCCCGTCATGGGACCATGATAGGCAATATACACCTGATAGAAATTCTATGTAATAATACCTCCGCATAAAGTCAACACAAACAACTCTTCCGTTGGCGACATTAACCTCATTTTTTCCTTGCTTTCATTTTTTCAGAGCCTCCGGTGTTTTCAGGCGGCCAAGGCCCACCTGGTTCATCCACCGATATTGATAATAAGCCACCGGATGCTAGTGTTACATATAAACCTTTCACGACAGGTAAACATAAATTGGTAACTTGTTAAGAGTGTAATTAAAATAGCTGCTGGGTGAAATCTGGTGAATTCCAAGGGGTATTAGACAAGTTCAACATCATCCCTATTTTTTCAGACATGGAAGCATGCAAAGTTTCCATTTAACCTCTTTATATCTGAAGGTTTTGATCACAATTATCCTGATATTTGGTGCTTTACAGTTATTAATTTACATAGAGAGCGTAACATAGATATATCACTTGCATATGAAAGTCCGAATTTTTGTCAAATGCACCTATAAATATACCAAGGGTCTATGACCAGTGACTGCTAGTGTTATGTATAAAGCTCTTATGATAGGTTTGATTTCTGTAGCTGCCCTGTAACATCAGACAATCAATGTCGGGAGTGTAAAATTTCCAGAATTTAATAACAGGTAGACACAAATTGGTAGCTTGTTTTAAAAGACTGTAACTTTAATTGTTGCCATATAATAACTCACAGTCTCAAATTCATAAGGGTCTGGACATGCTTATCAAGCATAGATTTTGAAGTGTCTAAATGCAGAAACTGTACTTGTGACTTTCAATCTTATGTTTTTAATTTCATATGAAAGATCACAAAAAACAGTTTTCAATTTCAAATTTCAGATAAATCAGTCCAATTGTTTTCATTTTATATATTACTTTATAGTTAAGAGCTCCCTATACTTTGCTGTGCAATTTATTTATGTTAACAATAAATAGACATATTTTCACTTATTTCTCCCGAGACGAAACATTTTGCATTCCTAAAAAAAATAGGCAATATTTTGATACAAAAATTTCAAAAAGCTATAACCCTAACCCTCCTCAGTCCAACAAAATCCAACAAGCAAAAATCAAGAAATTCGCCTAAGTCCAAATACGTCATAGACCGGGGTTACAGATGGGCACGAAAGTGCTGCCATGGCAGGCCATACTCGGTGGCTTGCCATAGGTGGACATTGGAACGGGATGCGAGAGGTCAAGGGTTCAAATCCCAGGGGAAACGGGAAATTTTTGTATGACGTATTCGGAATTAGATAGTTTTTAAGCGTTTGGGAGTTAGGGTTAAAAAGTTGAAACAGACATACCAAACTCCTTTAAATTATCTGTCATCTGATTGGTTGAAAGTACAGAGGCCTACATGATATTAGCCTAGGATTTTAGCTATAATCACAAATATCCACATGGCAGCTATATATGATTTCCATCTTTGCTGAATTTCATCTGGCATCAACTTGACATCCAACTCAAAATATGTGCTTAATACAAAGTAATGCAATGCAGTTTTGGACTTCACACAATTTAATGTAGGCCAAGCATTACTGGTGATTGACACAAAATCACATGTTGGACTTGGTACAATTTAATGTAGGCCAAGTGTTTCTAGGGATTGACGAACTAGTTCATGTTTGTTTTTATTTAAAAAGCCTAAATACGACTAAATATATACAGTGTAAAATTCCCTGTGTTTGTGTACAATACGTGCTCCAGATAAAACATACTCTTTTGTCTGTTACCTAGTTTTATAGATGACTAATTTTGACAGAGGTGCTAAGGTGTACAGGGGAAATATATAATGGAGAATGGAAAATGTTCCCCTTAAAATGTCATTCCAGTTGATTGCATTATATAGACATATAGAAAAGAGTATCATGATAATCCTTGATCACGACCAAATTGAAATATATCGTATCTTTCAAAATTTCAAATATTTGAACCAAATTTTGATAGGAGAGATTTGTATCTAGGTTAGCCGTATTAATTTCTGAAGAAATATTGTTGATACTAGATGAAATATCAAGTAAGCCAATCATTTTGTTTAGAGACTGAGGTAAATTTTACCATTGCAACAAGAGATTTGTTTTCCCCTAATTTTATATCTACTTGAGTATTGAGTAGAATTATTTGTTCTGTTCATATTTCATATTATTTCACACAGTAATATATGTTTGATAATAGGATACTTGAATTGTGAGTAAAAGTAGTACTTGAAATATCTTCATTTTGAAAATGGAGTGCAAGATTATTCCCATAGGATATTATTGCTTAACTTGTTGTTTTCTAAAGGAATAGCAGAATGAGGCACTTCACATTGTTAATCAAAAATCAAAAAGCTTATTTTGAAGAAGGGGGTCATGCACAATGGGTTTAACATCCTCCGACACCCTCCATGCACTCCACCCTCCAAGGAAAACGATGGGGAAAAAACAGAATGGTCTTTGTTCTGAACTTGCTGCAAAGAAAAACATTTTTTCATAGCTGTAGTCAAAGGAAAAAGTCTCTGGAATCCATTCAGCTCTATAATCTGTGTACAGCAATAATACCAGGTGATGCTCATATCAGTTGTGATTATACGAATTTCTCTTTTGCCTCACCTTCTTCCCATTCTGTTTTATTTCCCCAGGGGGGCAGCACTCAAATATAATGTGGGAAGAGGGTAGCGTACTTCCCTCGCTTTGGACAAATGAGTTTTCGGGTGTCCTGGGTTTGATTCCTGGCCCCGGCGCTGTATGTGCATTTGGTTTACAGTCCATACTCGCTTCCGTAGCTTTTTCTCCGGGTACTCCGGTCTTCCTCCTACATCTAAAACTGTTGGAAAGAGGGTATATTTTGGCTTCAGAACCCTCCACCCTTTAGGGGGTGTTTTGAAAAACTGTGGTCATGCTATGCCTGCAAAATTATACTTGAGTGCCTTATTAGTTGTGATGTTATTGTGTTAAACTGAGGTCTCAGGAACTGCTTTTTTCCTATACAAATATGACTATTTGAACTGAAAATCGCTAAAAATTAGGTTGAAAACTGATTAAGAACATGCGTTTGGAACCGATGTAATCTTGAAATGACCATCTTGGGTAGCGGAAGAGGAGGCTTGAAAGGGAGGTCTTGAGGATGGCACATATCAATCAATCAATCAATGATACAAGTACATGCATACCCCATGAAGGAGTCTATTCGTACAGGGGACCCACGGCTTTACGTGACTGTTCAACCATGGAGCAAGTAGAGTAAAGTTTCTTGCTCAAGGAAACAAGGAGACGAAAACCGCCTGGCCCGGGGCTCGAACCCACAATCTCTGTATTACGAGACCCGTGCTCTAACAGCTCGGCCACGCTCCCACCCATACCTTCCGTCAATGTAAGTGACACCCACCCCCGGGTCTTAGCTCTAATCCTAAACAAGTTGTGCTTTACTTTCTTGCATAATTTTTGTTTGCGATATGGCCCAATAAGCCCCTCTAAAATAAGCTCCTCAATAAGCCCCTCTCAATTGTTCAAGTATTTTTGTTTGATAGCAGCTATCACAAATATTGATGCATTTAGGTATATTAACTTACGAATTTGAAACTTTTACCTTTCTTTCAAAGAAGTAGTTCACATGAACATATGGGAATTCATTTTATCAGAATCTTTAAAGCAAAAGTACACATTCTGGCAAGAGTACAACAAAGTACTGGCACACAGTTAAAATGCAGTATGTGCAAATATTTACATGTAGATACTCCCATTAGGCAAAAGGCTTTTATTGAAATCTCCCATTATATATAATCCTGCCTTACAAAGTAAAAAGGAAGTATGTGCAAATATAAAACACGGTAGATACTTCTATTAGGCAAAAGGTTTATATTGAAATGACCCATAATATATAATTCTACCTTACAAAGTAAAAATGCAGTATGTGCAAATATAAAACATAGTAGATACTTCCATTAGGCAAAAGGTTTATATTGAAATCTCCCATTATATAATTCTACCTTACAAAGTAAAAACAGAGTATCTACAAATATAGAACATTGTAGATACTTCTATTAGGCAAAAGGTGTATATTGAAATCTCCCATTATATAAATCTTGCCTTACAAAGTAAAAATGAAGTATGTGCAAATATAAAACATAGAAGATACTTCCATTAGGCAAAAGGTTTATATTGAAATCTCCCATTATATATAATTCTACCTTACAAAGTAAAAACAAAGTATGTGCAAATATAAAAACTTAGTAGTAGTAGATACTTCCATTAGGCAAAAGGTTCATATTGAAATCTCCCATTATATATAATTCTACCTTACAAAGTAAAAATAAAGTATGTGCAAATAAAAAAACATAGTAGATACACCAATTGGACACCCAATCTCACTTCAGTCCACTCCCATGCTAGTACTTGTATATGTTTTGATGTAGTAGATACTGCCTTTAGTTATGAATGATCATCTGCTTGTTTCTCCAAGAATCGTCCACAGCAAAAGGAAGTAACATGTACACATTTAACATGCAAATACTACGTTTTACATAGTAAGGCAAAGTAAATCCATACAAAATTGGACCACAAAAACTAGCACAGGATGAGGTTTCCATCAATCACTAAATGCTCTTGGGAATTGGTGAAATTGTACATTAATTTGATGAAAGCAATCTATTTAAGTCGCTAGTTGCCAAGACAAATTTCACGTTTTATTGGGTGCAATTCCCCGAGTGAAATCTTTCCTCTCGCCTGTAGCGCTTTTGTTGACTGACATACTTTTCTTGCTTTTTCTTTTTTTCTTGATTCTTTCATTCATTCATTGCTTGTTGACCTAAATATTCAAGTGTGTTTCAACCGCTAGAATAACCAAGCCACAATTAGATTTAATGTATGGTGTGTCCTTAAAGCTTGTATAGAAACGGGCTGTTGAATATCATCCCCATGTGATGTACTAGAAATTTCCATAGGCACAAATAAATCACTGAACTTTGTACTCTAACTACTGGGAATTTTAGAAATGGCTTTCTAAAGGATGGTCTCTTGTCCCTACAGGTTCGTACTGTATATTAGGCCAAAAATAAAAGAACTCGTGTCTCAGCTTCCTTAGGCCCAAAACCCTAAGTGCTATGCGTTTTGTTTTTTTTATCAAAAAGGCTATGCGCTACGCAGAAATCGTTTTTTTTTTTTTTAATTACGTTTTTAGGTCAATTTGCGGCCGAATTTCCCCCCCTTTTTTTCTCTCGATGTAAGAAGAAAATCAAAAAATCTCCTGAAAACCTTAAAAAAAAAAGACATGCGGTAAAATTCTTTTCTTCTTTTGGCCTTACAGAAAGTACAGATAGGAAGCAGGACTATTTGCGTTCTAAAAATTTGGCTAAGTTAAGACATTTGCTCCACGCTTGGACTGATGCTTTGCGAATGCGTAGTGACCTTATACTGCTTTCTGGTTGCATGATAAAATCATTTTGCCACAATGCAATGCGCATCTTGCATTTTCCGCCAATCAAGGTACACAAGCAAAATCGTGTTACTTTAGGCAAAACAAAAATTTGTTGAACAAATTAAACTGAAATCCAGGTAGGGGTTGTATTTACAAACAACGTGCCCTGCACTCTGGGTTTCTGTTTTTTTTTTTACTGTCCATTAAATTTTTGTTGGGCCTGTAGCTCAATAGTTGCAATTCTTCCAGTGCAACAGTGCATGCTCTCTTTAAAGGCAGGTAGACTCTAATTGTGATTAGTTAAAAAAAATAGATCAACCCCATCATGATTTTCTTGACTTAAGGGGTTTTCTCAGAGATGCAGTTGCTTACGACTGCGGGATAACGATTTTTTCATAAAAAGTACAAAATCAAAAAATGTTTGCATCCATTTTGCGTGCGCAAGTTCAATGCACACTGAACTCATGCTTTACTAACGCGTTTGGTAATCACGCGCCGCATAGCTGCGTAATATATACACGGGAAGTTATGCAAACGCAGATGTGCCATCAAAGTAATCAAAATTTTATTTAAAAAATGCCAGTTTTGGTCGTTTTTCTTGAAAACTAACCTGGTGACCATATTTTTTTATTTCAGTATTTTAAATTTGCAAAAAGTGCTTTAACATATGTAAAAATTAGAAAAATGAATGGAGCATTTACTATTTTACAAGCACATAATGATCGACATTTTGGGGCTTTCCCTATACTTTGTCGGGTTATTTTTTGGGAAAACATGTACGTTTTGAAATGCCTGTACCTCAAAAACAAGCACGGTAACCTATATTTTTTTATTTTAGATTCGTTATCAGCACAAATAAATTTACCAAATACTTAATTTTTAAGAAAATAAATGGACGATTTGCATCTCTGAGAAACCCCTTAAAACATATTTTGAGTACACTTAGCACTGATCAAATGAACTCCTACTGAAATCAGGTATATTATAACCATGTAAAAAAAGCTTCAGAATTTACTTATCTTGATTAGATCTTAACCCATTTGATCAAAGTCAATAAGGCACGTTGACTGTATACATCCATGTTTTCTATCATTTATCTTGAAATTGTGATGAATTACATCGGTACATAGATGCTGACATCGCAATTAGTTTAATGAGGTCTACACATAACACTATGTCCTAATTAAATGACTCATCTGAAACAACTTGTTTTACCTCAACATATCGCACATTCCACTTCTATCAATCAAATCACAAAAAAAACTTCGACTTCTATTTTGGATCATATAACCTTTAAGAGTAGTAATCAAATCGTGCTGAGCTCTGTTTCTGTTTGGTTAACATCCACTTGATATAAATTGGCATCAAATCAGATCATCTTAAGTCAATATTTGAGCAAATGTAGCTACTGATAAATTGACAAAATCTCAATTTACTTTCCTCTGAGTAACATCCATCAAGACTGGCTGGAAGTACAGTGACACTGGGTGATATTAATGTCATGAAGGAAAATCTATTTCAAACATAAAATAACTGGCCTTGATTTATCACCTGTCAAGTGATGGCTCTTAAATTGGAGCTTTCCGTAAAAAATGTCTCATCTTATGGTTTTGATATGACTATCGTGAAGTTGAACCTCCTTAACGCCTTTTCAAATAGAATAACATGAAATGAGTGTGTGAGAAGATTATTTTTTCAATCCCCTTATTTTCCAAATCAAATCAAGAGTTTTTTATAGCACATGAAAGCTCATATTTTTCTCAAAACACCTGTGAACATTTAGCTCTTTTTATGTTATGATATAAACAAATTCTTCATATCTAGTCCAAGTATCACACTTACATGTGGACGTTTCGTCCGCTGACAGCAGACTTTCTCAACACTAATGACGAAGTGACGATCTTCTGTTCTTGACAATTGTTGACTGTTGCTTAGTAACAACGTTGCCAGATGATTTCTTAAGAAGATCGTCAAATGCATGACTCATGCATGACTTCATCACAATTGACATTATTATTTGTAAATTTAATTCATGAATGCATACAGAAAGTCGTGAGTGTACACACAGACCACCATATTCTTGAAAATGTACACTCACGTTGGATACTATGGCATGAATGTTACAACTAACATGTCCAAGAATTAAGTCCAACAACAGCAAGTAGTTTTATGGGTCATTTTTAGTCAGTTTTGCTCATAACATCAACTTAGCATAAGAATTGCAAATCAAACTCAGAATTGCAACAATATAGGTGATGATAATAAGGAAAAGGTATACAGTATAAGTGGTATTTTTCACACTACATTTATTTTCGCACTTTTCTCGCAAAATTAATTTAGCGCGAAAATAAATGCACCGCAAAAATTACTGTGCACTTGTTACAAAGGAAGTTCCATACTCGGCCAATGTTCACGTGCGCGAAATTAAAAACGCGCAAAATGGTCCAAAATTTGTGCGAAAATTACTGAGCGCGAAAATATTGGCGTTTACAGTATATCACCTACGCTGGTACCCTCGATGTGGGCGCTTCACTATATGGTTCAGACTGCCCATCACCGCAGGTATTGGCTGATCAAAATTAGTCAAAATTTTGACCAGTAGAATTACACAACTAGACAGCTCACTCGCCCTATCAAACTACACGGCAAACGTTCGTGATTGGAAGGCTTTGGTGAAGAGGTTGACAAAATGGCGATGTTTACATGCGCGACCTCTGCATGGCGCCCCGCGTTTAACAACGCGTTACAAGCATTCGCGCAATCACCAATGCGTCACGCATGTTGTGTGTTTGACGCGGAAAACAAATGCCTTCAGGGCACGGGCCAATCAAGCGCTTAGATTCATTAGCGGATACCTGCGTCTTATGTCAGTGTGGAGTTGTTGAAGACATAAGAGGCCGGGGACCAGCGTATATATCACCATCCTTTAACCTTTTCTGTGCATTTAAGCAATAAAATAAGTAAAAATTCTTGTCTGCTTTTTTCCAGAAGCCGAAGGAACTCGTATCATCCAAGGCAAGGGTTCCAACAACACTGCCACCGCCGTCGCTGTCGTAGTCTGCATCCTCCTCCTACTCGTTATCTTCTTTGCGCTTCTTCTCTTCCTCTACCGGCGTAAATACATCAAACTGAAGCAACGGATACCGCCTGTTTACTTCGATAGCAATATTCACAGCCAAGAAACACAGACTATGAACGGCAAGATTTCTAACGGCCTGATTCACAATAACGTTTCCACGTTGCCGATCGGAGCACGGACGCGTACGAATCCGACGTACCAGATCTCGCATCCTAATGATGAGCCGCAGTATCATGTGATTGAAAATATGCAACATAGTGATGATGAAGGTGAGGATCAATCAATCAATAAATCAATAAAGTATTAATCAAATCAATCATTCATCAATCAGTGAATAGATTATTCAATACTCAAATGTTAATCAATCAATCAACCAATGTGCTTATCCACAAAATTTTCTAGGAAAATTATAATGTAAATTGGTTTTTTTGAGATATTGTAAATTAATTTAAGTTCAACATATCTCAAATTTATCAATCACATGGTGTGCTTTTGCTAAATCAAGCAGCTCAACAGCAGATGGTACAGCTGTATATTATTATCCTTCGAATGACTGGAAACTCTGCGGATATGATGTCACAGATTACAAATGATAAACAGACTTCATAAGATGTTATAATGTACTGCCCCCTCCCCCTGGGCTGAAGTGCATTGCCCTAACTTGGGTTCAAACCAAGTCCTCTTTCCGATCAGATTGAGAGTTCTTACCTCTAATGTGGATAGCATCCAGGAATATAGTAAAAAAAATCATGTCATTGTGGAAGTGAAATTTTGAGCATGCTTTGATTTTTTACTCATCTTTTTTTAAGTAGATGGAATAGAGGAGGCGTTGTAATCATATTGTTGTCATGAATTTGACCTTTTAAAAGTACTGTTGTATCAGGTAGCTTATATCGAATCCCTGATTTTGTAAATGTACAATGCCTACACTGCTAAGTTACCTCATTCCAAAGGGCCTGATATGGTTAAAACTACTTAAACAATGGTTTAGTTTTAGAATTTGATGGTTTATCAAACTTTTAGATTGAGGAAATGTCTATAAACTCCTGCAATTGCAGTACTTTGTACTTTTTAATTTGTGTGTTCTTTAATTGGGTGTAATTTTTGTTTTTTGTGCATTAACTTAGATCGCTTTTAACGTGTTCTTTTAAATATTCTAAATAGGTAAAAAGTATATATTTAAAATCTGGAAATTTTTAGCCTATATGTTTGAATATTTATGTATTTATATTTGATTCTTGATATTATAAAGCGCTTCAAAGTCATTCAGTTTGCGCTATATAAGTTTTGTGTTATTATCATTATTATTATTATAATTATTATTAATTGAAAGAGTTTGTCATATGGCAAAAAGTTTAATTGGACGAGTGATTACGGTATTCCATTATTGATTTTTGTTCTATTCCAGAATATTCCATGATCTATGCAGTGCCTGAGACACCCAAAGGCACGTTACCCAAAGGCAAGGCACTTTTTGCCCACTATGCCGAGACAGACGTCGTCAATATACAAGGTGTCTCTGGGAACACTATATATGGAGTGCCAAGCCAATGTATGGAGAAACTAAACAATAACCGATCTCCGTGCCCGGAATATCCACGGCATAAATTGAAGTTTTTGGAAGTGTTGGGGGAAGGCATGTTCGGGGAGGTAAGGACTGACATTGTATGGTTTTCTTTTAAAACTTAAGTAATTAATGGTTCATTCGCGGTCAAATTATTTCACTTCTGCAACATCTCTCAACGTCAATTGATATGCAGTCTTTCGATTTTATTTCATTATACTAGTAGCGTGTGTAAAGACTGAATTACAAGTAGACGTCGAGCGATGTTGCAGTGATATAATTGCTAGACAGTGATTACAGCACGTGGACCGGGAATCGAACCCAGGACTCAGTGGTGCAAACAAAGGGAAATACCGCTGCGCTAACCTGCTTCCCCATTTGGTTTTCAGTCCATGCTTGCTCCAGCAGGTTTTTCTCTGGGTACTCTGGTCTTCTTTCTGCATTCAAAAACTGAATTTAATTCTTTCACTTCGGGAATCCGCTCACAGCAGCTCGCAAAAGCATGCACGATTGGACAGAATATTATTTCAATGTAATTTATACAAATAGCACTAAAAAAACCTACAAGCCGAAATTAGGAAAAAATTCGCCTGCAAGCACTTATAGGAAGAGGTATCTAGCGCCATCTTCAATTTGTTTAAAAAGGGTAATACTTGTGATCTATGATGGTTATCGAAAGCTATCATAAGTGAGGGAGGGGGCTGAGAGTCACTCTATAAAGTGGCTTGCCGACCAAATAGAACGGATTGTGAAAATAATATTTTGGAGTGAGAGTTGACAAAATCTTGGAGCCCTGTTAAAGATACGCTTCCTTTAGCTTACCTGGTACCAAGTATCAAGTTGGGTTTCCTTGGCAAAAGCCTAAACAAGATGATTTTTATGCACAATAAGGTTGTAACAGAGATTCAAAATTCAAAATTGCTTACATGTGTCTCATTTCCCTTGCTTGTGCCACAAATTACTTCAATATAAATCAATACATTTCTGCATCTTCCATCTCTTTGCTGTGGTTATCATGATATTTAATCACTATTATAAATTTATGATAGCTCCTATATATTTCATACTAATCCGACATGTGTCTTGCGTCCTTCTAACAAACTAATAAATAATGGGTGTAATTCTGGATAAATATTTTTAAATCTTTTCAGTTATTTTGGAATTGAATTTTTGGAATTCTAGCAGAACCAAAATAAGACTATTAACAAATCCAAATGACTTGTAAGCACTCGTGAGTAATGGTATGAATATTGTAATTGCACTTTTGGTCCAGACAATAAAAAAAAAATTACAATTTTTTGCCATTGTCATTCATTCATACAATTTGGGAAAGTGAAAATTTCAACCAAAACAAACTTGTTGGAATTGGTTCTATTTGTGGGCTGCTCTGACAAAATTTGAGGAAGGTCGCGAATATACATTTTGAATAAATGGCATCTAAAGTAAAAATGCGGCAAAAAAGTCAAATTTTGACATAAAACGCATTCATGCACAGGTGTTTACCTATACCTAAAGTTAGAAATGTCAACTTTGCCGGTAAGTGCAATTTTTCACAGTTAATTGATTGCATGTTGCTTTTATACACTGTAGTAATCAGTATCTTTGAAATTGATTTGCAGATAATTTTTATTACAATATACTCAGTGGACTGCTTTGGATTTGGATCCCTAAATGTGATGACTCGCCCCAAAAAGGGGGACTTTGCGACAGAACACTTTTTGAGAAACTGATGAAAATAAGCAGCGAAAAATAAAGAAAACAATAAAAATTTCCAGCAAATTTTATGTTGTAAACTTTGATCGCCTTGATCAATTTCAACAAGTTAGATGTCATTTGAAAACTTAGAAAATGCTGTAACAGATGAAATGATAAAATCAAAATTGATATCATCTGCAAAGTCCCCCCTTTCGGGGTGAGCCATCACAAATGATGAATGGAGAAAAAAACGTGTGACATATTATATATCATGCAAAATATGGGATTATAGAGAATTGAAATATGTCATAAACTCATTTTCTGGAATGTGTGACTTTACTCTCATTTTGCCAGAGCACCCCTCATTAATTCATTTCATGAGCATGTGGAACATATGAGAATTAATCTAGTTATCAAGTTTGGGTTGATAATCCAGAAATACTCCAATTATTGTTAAAAACTTTCTGTCTATTATTAACAGTATGTGTCTATCATGTATTCAGTTGTACCACCTGTTTCATACTAACATAGTACTTTGTCTATATCATTTAAACGATCTCAATCCTGAAACAGGTCCATTTAGCTTTAGCAACCGACGACATCGGAGCGTATGTTAAATTTCTCTGGTCTCCTTCTTACGAAGATGACGAACCGAATCACATGGCCAAATTTAGCAGTCCAGAGAGCTGTAACGAAGAGCAGTATATAGCGCAAGGCTGCGACGAAGGCCACTATGAAGCCCGAGGCTTTGAGGATCTTACGGATGGCTACTTCGGTAACGAAGGTGGCCACGATGAATATTACGGCGAATTAGGCTGCGACGAGACTGATTTTAGACAAGAAGGCTGCGAGGAGGCTGATTTTCAATTCACGGTGGATGGGGGTAGCTATTGCGATCTTCAGTCACCGGAAGAAACTATCGAGGAAGAAATCACCCCATCTACATGCAGTGTATGTCTCTTTCACTCACGCAATCTCTACATTTGTCAGCCCTTGTATTAGCACCTCCGTATGTTGGATGGATCCTACAGCAGCTTTTTTCTATTTTTCTTTCAGTTTCAGATGTTTTGATTTGTATTTTGCTTCTTGTATCATACTTATTTCATTTTATGTACATATTATTTACATGTCTGAAAAAAAAAATTGATTAACCTACCTTAAAATGGTTATATAAGCCCTAAAAAAGTTTGTCTCAGAAACGTGCACGCATTTCTATGTGAAAATGAATTTAGCGCATATAGCTACGCGTTGGTCTCTCTTTTTTATCGAGAGTAATCCAGCGATCAAGCGCTGTCCAAGTTGCTGTCATTTGCTGTTGCAATTTTACGTTTAGTTTCAACTGTCAAGACTTCCCATAGTTAAAACGGACAGGATCGTTTTTAGGAACTGGGCACTTCACAAAGTTAGGCGAGAAACATTTTTAGAGTGTTAGAAAAAATTATCACATACCTCATCGCTAATTTCCTAAAATAATAAAAAGTCGCGTACTGCATAGATTTTTTGCAAATAGTTTAGTTTTAGTTTTTTAGTTTTAGTTTATTTGTTTTCTCTCAACATATACAAATATAATAACAGTATATAACTATAAAACATTTGGAACAAA
>JXSR01S019580.1:59225-71362 GCA_000969725.1 Ophiothrix spiculata | reverse complement strand
ATTTGAGGTGCCGCATTGATGCAGATTCTCAATCTTTTATCACCTTGCTGCTATTACATAAAGACAGATGTCATTACCTGACACAATCACACATCACTAGTATGCAAGTAATGGATCCTGTTGGTATTATACAAAGCCTGTCGCCAAAAGCTGTTGCTTATACAACACTTTGACATTCATAATGCAATACAATCGTATAAGACAGATGTCAAAAAGGATGAAAACATTTTGCAAGTTTTCGAGGCGCACTGTCAGAATGTTATAAAGAACGATGGGCAACTACATCCTCTGCGAATACTACTAAAATGATCTTTGCAATATAAATACCAAGTATTATAATGGTAGAATGTATGCAAGTGGTTCTTAAAGCCTTCACAACGTACCAATGACGCACGATTACTTCCTCCGCGATTGCAAAAGATGTTCTGGGTCTCCCTAAAAACATTACAGAGATTGCAGTGATGTCAACGAAACAGACAGAATGCGCATGACTAAATTCAGTGTACCACTTGCTGAATTTGTTATAGCTTATATTTGTAGTAATTCTGTACCCGGGAGGAATTGCTGTTTTCTATAGATTATTCGACAAAAGCAAATGTTAACCAAAAATCTTTAAACATTTTCAAGAAGACGACGAAGAAGAATATAACTAGCAATACATTATACTTCATATAAATGCATTCTCTAGGCTCACTGTACAGCAAACCAATATGGTAAAAGGTTAAAAGAACAGCAAATCGTTTTACATATTTTAGATTTTCAAAGTTTACAGTTATTATTATACAAATATTGGATTCCTGAGAGTGCAATAGTACAAAATATATCATGAGGTCAAATTTGGACTTTTCTATTTCATAAGGCGTAGCCGAGTGAAATGGATCAGTCCAAATTTGACCGAATGATATATTTTGTACTATTGAACGTGCATAGGCATTCAATATTTGTTTTATATCATGATGATCACACAGGTTTGTTTCATGCCGTGCAATAATACAAACTATTGCACGGCTCAAATCACTGTAATCATGATATAATACGTGATAATGCACAGTAGCACGCATTGTTTAAAGGTAAAATAAAATTCCACAAAAAAACATCTTTATAATATTTTGATAATATGTATATTTTTTTGCTCTTGCGCCTATTAAACAAAATAAAATAAACACGAATGGGACCCCTTCCAAAACAAACGAATCTATTTCAACCCGATTTTTATTATCTTTACCGCTACCTTTACTGTCATCTCTATCGGTTTATCAACTGTTCTATTTGTATAGAAATATAACACCGTTACATCCAAGAATGAATGCGCAATGCTGTGGTTTATTCTGATCTGAAATTTTCTCTATTGGGTCCTATTTATATAAGCTTTAGAACAAACTCTTCATTACTGCTCAGTGATCGAATTAAAACTGGAAGTATTGCAACCATGTATATTATTAAGGCAATACGTACTTCAAACTCAGTGTCATTGTATTGATGGCGCTATGGTTGCCTTATGGGTGTGAGGAAAATCGTACTGCAATGGCACTCTGGTGCTGGTAAATTTACGATATGTTCACAAAGTTATCAATTAAAAAAGCATAGACTAGGATAGAAGTTAGTCTTATTCCAATATTACAATGCCAAAGGGTATAGTCTTCAAAATGGTCTAAACAAACAAAACCTTTTGAACTAATTAACAAATATTCCTTATAATAACCGTTTGCAAAAACTACAACAGGGACAAAAATAAAACGTTGCAAAGCAATAAGTATCATTTAACATAAAATCATAACATGAAAATATACGTAATAATATTGTCAGAAATGATTACAATTGGGGGAGTTTATTTATTGTCAAGAGGGGAAAAAAAATGAGGTAACCAAATTAATAAAAAAATAAGAATGAAACAGAATATTGTCTTAATCAATATACATACATAAAAATATCATAATTGTAAAACATGAGACAACAAAAATAAAGATGACATTTTGTTACACAAGATTTTGAAAGGTTACAATCAATTAGCTGACATTGCCCTGATGAGACTACAGCTGTGCAAAGTTAGGGGCGATTTGGGTAGATTGTTTTCCAAATCGATGAAAGCTCACCAATTTTCTTCGCACATCTCCACGTAATAAAATCAATTTAAAATTTATCATGTAGAGGTTCAATGATATTCACAACGCCTTGTTGTTTTCTGTAACATTTATGTTTGAATCAATTATAGATATATAATTTGAGACAAAAACAGGTGTAATGATGGAAGATTTCGAGACCCATATGCTCTTAAATAAATATAAATAAGGTAATCTATACAATCAGAATATGACACTACGACTACATCAGTAATCCATTATACGGCTTCATGTTCCCCGTGACATTTTATATTCCAAACAAGAAGAACATTATATAACTACAGATTACATGAAAGCAAAAACTATTATCTGTTCATTCAATTACTAAGAATCGATGGCATTTGTCCTACATTTCAAATATTTAGTTTTGTTTTTTCAATACGTTATCAGATGTAAGTGAATGCAACCATTGATGTATCTTAGCAAACAATTCAAGTCAAGTCAAGTAAACTTTAGTTCTCCAATTGACGTGCATTTTATAACTTCATAATGGCACCAATCTTGTGTTCATCTTTAAATATTACCAGCCATTTTTTTCTCGATTTTCTATTTTCGAATACAACGTTCAAATATATTTAAATAAATATATAATAAAATTTCATGAATACAAATCTTTAGTTGGCTTTATAGAAACATATTGAGTAAACCTTAAATACACCAGTTCGAAATTTTAAAAAGTGCTCGTTAGTTTGAATTTTAAAAACAGCCCGGGAGTCAAAATTTATAAAAAGGGTAGCTGTAGCGCTAGCCCATCGTACCGAGGCTTATATTTTTTTATTTTACTGATATGTGCGGCTAAAAGCTTCTTACCTCTCTCAGTAAATGGACAAACCTATCTATTTCTTTTAATTAGGTCGTAACCATTTTAAAATCTACAATATAAAAGAGCTATATTTAACACAAAATGACACCTCTTCCTTCATGTCAATTACGTCTTCATAATTAGTAATTGATTTTGTAATTACTTTTCACCCATTGATTCATGTACCGTACTATAATCATCAGATAGGTGAGAATATTCAGATGATTTTAATACAAGTATCAAACATGTATATGGGATGGCTCACCCCGAAAGGGGGGACTTTGCAAATTATATCAATTTTTATTTTATCATTTCATCTTTTAGAACATTTTCTAAGCTTTAAAATAACACTTTACTTGTTGAAATTGATCAAGACGAACAAATTTTACAACAGAAAATCTGCTGGAAATTCTTATTATTTTCTTCATTTTTTTTTGCTGCCTATTTTTCATCAGTTTCTCGAAAAGTGTTTTGTCGCAAAGTCCCCCTTTTCTGGATGAGTCATCACATATAACATAATATTGGATAATATGTTCGTTTAATAAATTTGTGTTTTTAGTAGAGCTGATTGTATAAATTTCAACTATCGAACGCTGAAATAAAACAAAGTAGAACTATAACTTTATAAATTGTATTTTTTTTTAAATGTTTCGCAAGCAAACTACATGTATATTATAGTTGACTGAAAAATTACAATTCTAGTAAAATGCGTCGTGTAAAAAGGCAACAACTTGGCGAAACAGCTACGGCAAATTTATGGTTGTGCGTGTATTTTGCGTTTCCTGTCGTTAGACTTGCCTTGCATTATAATGTCATAATCGAAGTGTCCCAAATTGGTGCCCTTAAAATATCAACATACGCTCGAATCAATAATATCAAAATAGTTTTAAAAACAATTTATCGAACAGGCTGTTGATACGCATTGATACCTTTTTTGTCAATGAATTTCCGTCTGAATAACGTGTTAAAATACAACAAACGTCTGTACGCTGCCTTTTAGTAACCATGGCAATAATTATTTGTATCAACAATAAATTTAACTAAATACTTCGAAGCTTTAAATAAACATAATCTATTCTTAACCGATTCGAAGAATCAATTTAACCATATTTCTTGGGAACGTTATAATTAAGGCTAGACTTCATTTTTGATTTGGCGACAATTTTTAGGAAACTGTTAACTGCAACATCGACATATATCGCGCCATGTCAATGCGACAATTCAAATTAGACTTTTTTCTTTCTGAAACCATCATTTTTCAATCCTTCTTGTTATAAAACTTAGTTTATCAATTAAAAAGCTAACTTAATTGATTGGACTTGAGAATCAAATGTTTATTCACAAAATTATTTCTTTCAATATCTCAGGTGAATCTTAAGTGTACCAGGCTTTCAAAATCAGTCTTTATAAAATGAAAAACAAAATATGATGTAAAATAAAATCATAGCATGCAAATACATGTAATAATATTGTCAGAAACGATTATAATTGGGGGAGTTTATTGTCAAGAGTAAAAAATAATGAGGTTACCAAATTAATAAAGAATTTAAAAATGGAAACAGAATATTGTCTTAATCAATATACATACATAAAGGTATCTTAATTGTAAAACATGAGACAACAAAATGAAGATGACATTATGTTACACACGATTTTGAAAGGTTACAATCAAGTAGTTGGCATAGCCCTGATGAGACGGCAGCTTTGCAAAGTTAGGGGCGATTTGGGTAGATTGTTTTCCAAGCTCACTAACGTTCTTCGCACATCTCCACTTAATAAAAATCAGTTTAAAATTTATCATGTAGAGGTTCAATGATATTCACAACGCCTTGTTGTTTTCTGTAACATCTATGTTTGAATCAATTATAGATATATAATTTGAGACAAAAACCAAACAAAAACCAGTGTAATGATGGAAGATTTGGTGACAAAATATGCGCTTGAATAATTTTTTTCTCGTTTGGCGAGACTTGGAATACAGAATTCGCATAATGAGCTCGTTAACAGGGTCGTTACGATTACACTGTAAAGGGAAGTAGGTAGTGAAAATTACTGATCCCGAGGTATTGGATGCGTGTGACTACTTCCCGACGCAAAGGCTGTAGCAGAAATTGGGGGCTCGTCTGAGAGTTGAACCCAAGGCTTATCATCCAGTACTGACGATCCGGGCCGAAATCGCCTCTTGGATGTGAAATGAATTTCAAAAAACAAAACTAAAATAAAATCTATATGAACAATATGTTGATGAGCTCATTATTCAATA
Source organism: Ophiothrix spiculata (assembly GCA_000969725.1). Taxonomy (NCBI): domain Eukaryota; kingdom Metazoa; phylum Echinodermata; class Ophiuroidea; order Amphilepidida; family Ophiotrichidae; genus Ophiothrix; species Ophiothrix spiculata. The sequence goes on along the minus strand of JXSR01S019580.1, from coordinate 66,177 downwards.
TCATCATTATGCAACTGCAGCTATTCAAATCCAGACGATTTGAACAATTCAAAGTCGTAACTAATTTGAGGCCGGGACATCACATCAAATAACAATAATCCGGGGCAAAATTGCCTCTTTAGTTCAGCAACCAAATGACTTAACCATGTTAAAATTAAACTCTTAACTTTACTTCCGATGTATATCAGAACATGAAGCGTTTTGATGTACTTAATCCAATAGCATGACTCTAGCACTACAACTCTGCAAATCTAGACGATGTATTGACAAGATAATCCACGCTGCCAAAACATTAATTCAACAAGCATGTAGTGCAAACACTACATACTATAGTAATCTCTTTCTGTGTTGGCTGTGGCTTTTTGTTTTATTTTTCCCATTAAAGGGAACATTTTGAACCAATGAGCAACATCATTAACCTAGATTATTTATGGGTAACCCATAGCTTCATGTTCAGTATGCTCTTTAGAGTATAGGTACGTACATATTCAAGAAATGGGTTGCATTGGTGTAAGATCAAGACACAACTCTAATGGGAGGTTTAGCTTATTTGTTTATTGTTCTAAACTTTCTAAATTAATCTTCAATGGTAACATAAAGAAGCTTGCATGTGCATACTTCCCTATAAATGTTCGAGACAAAATATCAAAAAAAAACCCAGATAGCAAAGTTAGTTGGCTCAACGTTGGGGTAATATTGGACAACTATTAAACTTTAACTCATGTAATTCAATATTTATTACACATTATGAAGAAAAAAAAAACAACCATCATGAAATCCAAATGACAATAAGCCTTAAGGGTTGTGGTGCGGTAGTTTTAAAATAACTGAATGCCGGTCTTTTTAAATTCAACATTTTAAATTATTATCATTACATTTATGCAATTCACGCATTCAAATCATTTTATTTCTCTAGATGTAATCCAATATCAAAAGCAATGTTCTTGATAATAAGTGGTAGTAATGACGCAGACACTCTACAGACAGATTGCACACTACAGACACGATAGTGTTTTAAGAAATTTGAAGCAAAAATCTGAATTTTACATAGATCCCGAAAGTTCGATATTTTGACAAAATTATGAAATGGTTTAAAATATAAGGAAACCTGATTGCTTGCAAACTTTTGTACAACACTTTAAATGGGTAAATATTGTCGTAAAAATATGTAACGTTAACATATTGCATAAAATCATTAAAATTATGTTCTCGAAATACGTATTTAACAATAATTAAATTTAATATTTCTAGAAAATATTACCACAGTGTTTGTGATTTTTTCAAAATAAATTATTAAAGTATATGCAAAATGAATTAAAACAATATCAAAATGTTAATACAAAAGAGTTCATAAACATAAATGATATTCTAGAAAACCAATTTTGAAATGTTATATAAATAATTGAGCCTAATATGTCTAGGAAACATTTTTTTGGGTAAAATCAGCAATATAACTCGTTTTTAAAATTGTCTTAAAGCAGGGACATAATGTTAATAACAACATATAAATGATGTTCTTTAAATACACTTTTAAAAATGCTAAATAAATAATTAAGAGTATTGTTTGCTTAATTAACATTTGCAATTTTTTCATAAAAATAAAGACAGACTCTCACAGTTAGAAGTTCTATCAATACATTCACATATTTCCAAATATATGTTGTATGAATGATTGGACAACAATATTGTATGAATGATTGATTGAAATGTTCATAGAAAACATTTGAATGGTTCTTGAGAAATATTGTCAAAAGGTAAAATCCTGGTCCCAATGTGGCTCCCGATGTTTTTGCGATGTATTCCCGATTCATCGGGATAGCATTAACAAGGCCATGAAATATTACTCTTGAAAAAAATGTAGCTGTAAATGTTTTATGAAACACTTTAGAGATGCTCTAAAAATGTTGAAAAACGGTTGAATTTAAATATTTTATCGAATACATTTCAATAATAATTGAATACGCTGGAATAAGAACATCCCAACTCCATGTGCTGCCTTCTGTTAAGTTATGTAAAATATAAATGCATATAAATCTCGGAAAATGCTTTCAAATCACTAGAAAGCATTTTCATGTCTTTATCCCAACCATAGTCTCACATTTGGCCTTGTAGTTGACTTAGTTAGACATTGTTAGATAATTTTCCTAGCATATAGTTGCAGAGAGGAGCTCATGGAGTTGGGATGTTCTTATTATGACTGTTTAATATAGCGATTATGTACTATAACAATTATCTAACAATGTCTAAAAATGTAAACTACAAGGTCAAATGTGACACTATGATTAGGATACTGACATGGGAATGCTATTTTAGTGATGTGAAAGCATTTTCAGATATTTGTATGCATTTATATTTTATAAATATGACTAAACAGAAGGCAGCTATGGAGTTGGGATGTTCTTATTCTAGCGTATTCAATTGTAAAACATTGTCAAGAATGAAGAGCTTTGAAAAGCACTTAATGAAATTCACTGACAGGTAAGTCAGCCTGGCATTGTCGAAAATCAGTGTGTTTCAATCAACAGGTCCGGGTTCAGGTCCCAGTGAGAAAAGCGTAAACTTAGGTATTCATACACGCCACAGATTTGTTCATCGCTAATCAACAACGATGCATCCGTGCGTCTGCGTATTTTTATCGCACGAGGGTGGCTTCAGCCACCCGATCGTGATAAAATACGGACTTAACGTAAACAAAACGGATGGATAATGAAATTAACCCTCGTCTACCTGGGGGAACCCCCCCCCCCCCTAAAACGTAAAGCAACCGACCCCAGGCATTTGGGTAATCTCTTTTACATCCTTTGCAGTCATTTTGATGAAACTATATGCATGCTATGAAGCTGAAACTTGCAGGCATGTTAGCATTACCATTTCCCTTTCTTAATAGCAAAAAACCCCAGTGAAAATCGGTCATTTAGAACTTTTATAGCAAGATTTTGATTTGGTGGCCAATTTGTCAAAATCCCGATTTTCCGATCCGAACGAGCTTTATGACGTCATAATTACGTAACGCCTTGACCGATTTGGGGGATCTTAGTATCATTGGATAGGGAAGGACCAATCCCCCCCCCCCCCCTTTAGGTAGACGTGTTACAAAAAATAGCCTGGGTAGACGTACTTCTGACAATCGCATAACGACCAATATTTTATAATCAAAACGTGTGCGAGACATGATCCCCAAGGAAGCACATTTCATGCATCGCGAATGGAACGGGAAAATGACATGTGTTGTTGCATAAGTTATTTTTTGTCGTTACGTTGTTTCTTGATGCCAACTAGATATGGCTCCTGATTACCAGTTTGCCAGCCCCACCATTTTTTGGGTTTAATCACTGACTGCTCAACTGACTTCATTTGTACTTTGCTTTGTTGTTTAAATGTATATTTTCTTGTTTAATGTTTCTTCATTGTATAATGCAATTCAGCCTCGAGGCTGCCATGTTATATGATCTAATAAATCTGGATCTGAAATCTGAATCTGAATCTGAAAGTGTGAGTAGAAGGTCACGTTTACATCGTGCTCACCATTTGATTACTCCAATGCGCTGTCCCAAGAGCATTTCAAAATCAATATAAATCTCTTAACTGCACAAATCCACATCCATTCTAGTGCAATAAGATGTAATAAAAGCTTTGGATGCAGTGAGGTGAGTATTAGGGGACATCAGTTATAATAGAGCTCATAAAACGAGGACAAAAACAGGCCACAGGGCGTCAAATGGTTCTATATAATCTACACATCTTTGTAATTTTTAACATCTCTTTTATTTTCATAATATTTGAGAGTTTCATTTCAAAAACCATTAATGTAATTCCAGGGATGATGGCAATGCATATCCACTTTTCACTTTTTTTTAAATAAAATGCTGAAGTGAACAATAAGAAAAGAAAGAAAAGACTATCATTAGCTGTACTGCACTATGATAGATATCTCCATGGCCTAATCAGTGGTTCACATCAAAAGGAGAACTGGAGTGCTGGGGAAAAGCTTTAAACACATGACAAAAGATATGCATGCACTCTCCTCTTAAAAGAGTGTCACACCATTATCAGAGATGTCACCGACTACACTATCTGGCAAGTTATTCCATATATACAAGGCTGCGTGGATGAACGTCCGGCCACTTAATGTAATTTTTGCTTGATAGTTAATCATTTCATCCTACACACTATAGTAGAGTTTTTGTGGATCAATGTACCTTTTTCAATTTTACGTTGCCCGTATTACAAGTTCAACCGTTAAAATAAAGGTAATGCTGTCATCATTTCTTGTATTTACATTGCGAGAATCAGTCACTGCTAATGATTAGAGTGGAAATTAGATTGGTATATGGCGTAACAACCATTGTTAATCATAAAGCACCTATTGGTTGATTAAAGCTATATCTCACTTTGATACTACGTATTGTTTAAACAAATTATAATCTGTAAAAGTATAGGTATACTTGTAAGCAAAATCAGTAAAATGCTGTAAATTAGGCCTATCAGTGATTTTGATGCATCCAAACTGACTGTAAAATGTCTTATTTCTACAAATTTTGCATGCAAGTTACCGTATTACGGTATTGCAGATTATCTTTGATTCTAGATTGTCGATTGAAGAAAAACGAATACTGTATAAGTGGTATTTTTCGCGCTACATTTATTTTCGCGCTTTTCGCGCAAAATGAAATTTGCGCGAAAATTAATGTACCGCGGAAATTATTGTGGATTTGCTGCAAATGGAATTCTATATTCGGACAATGTTCATATGCGCGAAATGGTCCAAAATTGGCTGAGCGCAAAAATTACTGAGCGCGAAAATATTGGCGTCTACAGTATTATATTAACGTTTATACAGGGCGGAAAAATAAAAGCGTTGTTGATGTTCAACTGCTTGTAATTCGAAATTTGAAAACAATTTAAAGATGACTTTAATATATTTACAAATTGGGTACCTTGCACGTAATATTCAATTTCAAACAAAGCTTGCATAGCACAACCATGGACATGTTTGTTTAAAAAAGCAAAATTCTAGTGTGTCCACACTCCATAAGGCAAGGCTAAAGCAATCATTAATGTTATCAATTTAAAAGTAAGTTTTTGTTTATTTTACGCATGACTGTTCAGTTTTGATGGATAACTGATGACTTAGCAAAAGATTATAAGGTCCGTATGCACAAAGCAGGACTAACTTTAGTCCCGGACTAAGTGAAATTTGATTTCTTAAAAATAACACTTTTTTTTTTAATCTGTAATAGTTTATGTCCTTGCATTAAGATCTATGCTGAAATGACTATATTTTGACCATTTGTCCGTTTTGGGACATTGGCATTTTTTTCCAAAAAGAACAAAAACTGATTTAGACAGAACTAACTAATTTAGTCCCGGACTAAACCATTTATTTGTTCTATCAATAATTGCAATGTTCTAAAACAGACAACCGAATCAAATATTAAAATTTTCAGTTTAAATCTGCAATCAAGAACATAAATTTAATATCACTAGATTTCCCAAAAGTGTGCGATTTCCTCAAATTTCAAATTTCACTTAGTCCGAGCAGGTCCGAGACCAAGTTAGTCCTGCTTTGTGCATACGGACCTACGGGTTTTTATGCTTCTTTTTGTTCAAAATGAGAAGCACATTAATTTAACATGTTGTTTTTATACCTCATTGGACAAAATCTTGAAATTTTATGTGTGGCTGATTTACATTTCATATGTTAGAAAATAACAGTCAATTACTAGATATCAGGAAAATTTTGATTAAAACCTTCAGAAAAGTCAAAAATTTTAATTGTTTTTTGTTTGTTGATCTTGGGTATATGATGCTATTCTCTAAACGTATTTAATGATGCTTGATATCAAGAAAGAGTCAAAGATTTGTTTGTAAAACATTCCTTTCACATCATAGATTGCAGATCAATCAAAAGAAATTTTGAGTATGCATTAGATCTCCTAGACAAATTTACAAATTCTCCTATAGATGGCAGTATTTATCGTTGTCGACAACGATAATTAGAAATAAAAGAATATTTAAGTATTTTGACATAGGGTTTGCATTTGACATGAAACTTTGCATAGTGTCATTATTACCGTTAATACTTCAAATGATGCACACATCTCAAATTGCTTTGGAAAAAGTTTGGGGATGATGCTGAACTTGTCCAATGCCCCTTTAAGAATGATTTATGCATCTTGTTGTCACACCTTTTCAATAATCCCATGAAATGTAATGTAATGTCAAAGATAATTTATTTGTCTTCCTAGAAAACAAGAATAAAATCCAAAAAATGCGCTAATGAAGCTTAATAACTCATTAAAGCTAATTAGCCAGTGGTGCAGGCGGGTATGGTTCCCGGGTATGGTTGAGGTGTTTACGGTAATTTAAGCACCATGACAATTGTGCATCAATTTTTCAAAATTCATTAAAATTTTTAAATATTTCTTAACTTTTTCTTATCTTTTATTCGCATAATATACTTTAATTGATAGACTAATAAATTCACCCTAAGATTGAATTGACGTCATATAAATGCCGCGGTGAATATAAATTAATGTGCAGCACTACCGTGTATTAATTTACGCTGACGGGAGCAGTAAAAACGTTTGAGAGATATTGAAAGTTGATACTGCGATTCTCACTGGAGATTTTTTACTATTAGTGTATGGTTAAGTTTTTCCCCGATACCTTGAAATACGAAACCTATGTTTTTACGTAGATATAATAGATGTCCTTCGTGATCTTCGTAAATAAATGCTAATTGGAGCGGCTCGCAGTGGACAGCGTAAACAACCGTACCTCGGCGTAGCCAGTGAAGTATATGACTTTCTGCATGCATTGAAAAAAGTTAAGAATAAATATAGAATAAACCGAAGGGAGGTAGGTGTGTTCAAGTCCTTTGCTTCCAAAATCGCATTAAAAAAGAAAAGAAACCTCTATGCTGTATTATACAGGATACTTAAGTTTTTAT
>JXSR01S019577.1:49339-63609 GCA_000969725.1 Ophiothrix spiculata | reverse complement strand
CACAGTGATGGATTTCTTGGAAACTCGATCGCAGTTCCCAGAAATCCCGCTCTGTGATTGGATATTGCCAACAAAGCAATGATAACACAAACCCACGCTGTCTCCAAGCAACGCCACCCGGCCGTGATTAAGGAGGGGGGATTTACTTTGATAATTGCGTTTATTGCTTTGAGCAATAAACGGTATTATGGTAACCATAATTAATTTGACACAGTAACATAGAGGCAGCTCTTAAATACAAAATTGTCCATAAAATCGAAACGGTTTGACAAATTCAGTTGAAATTTGAAACTAGACCTCTTGAGAGAGGTCATCTTTCATATGTCATTGAAAACTAAATGTTTAGAAATTGGACCAAGCTCCTTTAAGTCTTTTACTGCTGTGCTTAGGTGTCAAAAATAGTAAAAATCAAGAATAGGGTATGCGATAAGAAGCGTTGAATGGAAATAAGTAACTGTTATGTAATGGCAGTGAGTGGGTAGAGGTGGACAAACTTACATAATGATTTGAACAAGAGGTACAATGCTTTTCATAAGTAATGTTTCAGTAAAAAAAACAGAATTGCAATACTTTAAAATCTCGATATAGTGCACCTCATGTTTTGCTCATAAACGTGTTCCTTACCACAATACCAACAGGTCTACATCACTAATCAGATGTTAACATTACAGTTACATTCGTTATATATCAGACACAGGCAATCAATTTCATATCTTATAAACCATATAAAAAATGTGGCACAAAATGGCAACTGGGAAAAGGGGCACTATATTGAGATTTTAAAGTATATAAAATGCATTTCTAGAATAAAACTGGATAAATGTTATTTATTTAGAATTTTTAGTGACAAAATTTGAACAGATCCTTAAATGCTTTTATGTGAATTATCCCAGGTGGCATATGACACGATTTACTAAAAGCTACTAGTTTTAGGGACTAGGGATTTCAAATTTAGGATACGTGTCTGTCATTAGTATTTAAACTATCGTATCCACCCGCCTAATTCAACTATTTTCCAATAGACAAATCATTTAAATTTAAAACTTTTGTACTTCCAATGTTTTAAAAATCATTGCATGCTATCATAGCTGACTTATTTTTAATAGTTTACCTTTTTTGGCACATTGGTATGAAATAATTCAATGATAAAGACATGAATTTAGAAAAGCATTAGTTGAATTGGATGAGTGGATACGGTATTACAAAAATCATATTTTTGCATTTCCTCAAAAAACAAAAGAACTATTATAGTGATCAACTTTATTATGTTATTCTGAATCCCCTGGGGTTTACGTGAACCCCATTCGTAGCAGTTTAAGTTTATTCGAGGTACTTTCTCTCTACGTATTGAAATAACACAGGTGATACCTTGTATAAATACAAGATGAAATTTGGTAGTAAAGAGGGATGTCCAACATTGTCTAAAATTATCCTACAAATTGAAAAATGCCAACATGTTACCAATTTATCTTTTCATGTCACATAGTATTTTACTATTCATACATATATGCCCAATGGCTATATTCAATTTTTAAGGCATTAAAGTTAAAATTGCCTGGGTAACAATGCTAGGACTGGTATCGGCAAGCATTTTCCTTGGCGACAAATCCCCAACACTCGACACTGTTGACAATGCATTTTCGCCAATGCAGCAAAGACAATTGAAATTACAACTCATGGTCTTTTGCTGAATTTGTCACCCTGCCTGCTCTGAAATGTATCGCTGGGTCGTAGCCAGGGCTTTGAAATCCGTGGGAACGGGGCCACGGCGTTCCCAGAAAAAAAATCAGTACCTGTAAGCTTAAAAAAATAATAATATAAAGTCAAATAATAAAAATAAAAATCAAGAGAATTTCTGATGACAGATGATTTTTCTGGCAATATATTGAATGATAAAATACAAATAAATGAGCCAAATTTGGGGGTGAATATCAAATTAATATAAAAAACCAAGCCAGTTTTGAGAGCGATTCGTGCTCACAGAAAATTCTCATCAGCACAATAAAAGTTCCCAGAAAGGTTTGTTTTTTTCTATACCCTGGTTGTAGCATCACTTCTTCTGACCAGTTTATGATGATTGTGAATGAAATAGTCATAAGTGCATTTTAATTTCAAGTGGAGATAATTCTATGCAACACAACACAAAATATTAATTTCTTTTTTATCAACTGATAGCTATGATTGGGTTTTAAAGCAGTAAAATCAATGTATAAAAACCTATGCTGAGATGAGTAAAATATCAGGTTAAATTAACAATGTTAATCTTTTCAGTTTACTCAAGCATCCCCCCCTTTTTTTTTGACAAACTCGATGTAGAAACAGGGTTGTCAACAAAGATCAAAATAGCTTTTGTCAAGGACATTGTCAACTTAGGCATTCAAACACGCTACAGAGTTGTTCATCGCCAATCAACAATGATGCATCCATGTGTCTGCGTATTTTTATCGCGCGAGGGTGGCTTTGGCCACCCGAGCGTGATAAAAATACGCTGACGCATCGGATGCAAAGTTGTTGATTGGCGTTTAACAACTATGTAGCGTGTTTGAATGCCTTTCAACAACCAAAATCTGTCTGAAAACGTATGAATTAAATTTTAAATGTTTTCAATTTAACAGATACTCATCTTCATAAAGCTCATCTTCATAAAGCTAGTCATTAAATGTTTATCGCTGTTTCGTTTTTTACTGTTCCCAAACGCCAGTCCTTGCACGTATTCAAGTTCCCGGTGCGCGACGAACAGTTTGCCGACTTATGTGTACTGCGTAAACGCACCTCCGTGTACGCTGTGCCGTGCGTGACGCGCTTATATGAATATCAACTGTGGATTCATCACGAAATCAACAACGGGGTGCTCCCGTATAAGAAGATACGGTGAGTTGTTGAAAAAAAGGTTAGTCGATACCAGCTTTAAACAATGCCATCCAATTCCTCCCACTATATACTACATTATATATTGGCTATTTCTACACAAGTATGCTTACCTGGGTATTATCATTTCAGTTTAAGAGACCCGGGAAAGTCATCCTGGAGAAACACAAATTATCAGTTTATTCAAAATCCAGGTGAAAAGATTACCTGTGTATTGTTTTTCACCGTTTTAATAACGTGTCGCAATCCTGAAGAAATGAAACCAGTTAAGAGAAACTGATATGCTTTTAAAAGTACATGGTGCATTGAAGAATTTGAGTTGTTAAGTTCATTATTACCTTTAACATGTCATAATCAGAGCAACATTTGTATGTTATGAGAATAGTACAACCTAAGATCAACTTGTAATCTTCAATGTGCCTCGAAATCTTCAAGAAATCATATTTTATTCATGGCATTTAATACTAAGATTTTAAGCGGCAAAATGACATGTACTTTAGTTAACATGTATACGGCATTTCAGAATTTGTGAAATATATGTGCACGAAAATTCAAAGCCTGCTTTTAGCAATTCTACTTCCAGTAACTGATGTCGGAAGCAACGGATCATGAGAGAATTGTTATCCCATAGCAGAGTGGGTCAACTACCTTCTCATATATGGAGTTCCTGCCTGTCTCGTGTTTGTTACATATTTCTTACCCGTATTTGGCCTGATAATGATTTTTGCATCAAGTTAACATTTGCTGAGAGCAGTATACCATTCATATCAAATCAGAGCTATCGACATGACATTAATCAAATTATGGTGGAATAAATACTGGAGAATTTTGACACATACAACATAATAGTTTTTAAAAAAATCAAACTTTTTCTGATTTTGGTACCAAAATATTACTGATATAAATTTCAAGGCTGAAGCGTTTTGGAGTAAAAGTGTGACTAATTATGGTAACCATAATTTATTTATACAGCAAACTATAGGAAGCCATGTAATACATAATGATTTATAAAATCAAAACGGATGGTCCTATTTAACTGAAATTTGAAATTTAGACCTCTTGAGTGGTGATCTTTTGTATAAAACCAAAATCCAAATTTTGAAAAATTGGACCATACTCTTTTAATGTTCCAGCTCATCTTGATCATACACTGTGTACAGGTGTGATATGTATAGAAATTATGAACAACCTTTGCTCAATAAAATCATACGCTTAGCTGAAGTGCCTTTGCAGTATTTTGTTTAAAGCGTCTGACCTTGGAATCGACGCTGTGAATAAAAATGAAATAGCTGTTATATATTACTATGTGGGTAGACTCTGAGTATGACAACCTTTATTATATAATTCTTTATACAGAGGTAGACTCCTGGTGTTGCATGAAAGTGCTGGATTTATAAACACACTTTGAGTCTTTTTTACAACACATGAGCTGTGTTAAGGTGTCAGAAACAGTACCATCAAGAATAGGATGTGTTTGTGATGATTGCTGATAAAAAAAAATATGCGATAAGAAGCAGTGAATGATAATCAAGTAGAGCTGTTACATAAAAGTTTGTGTTAAATTTTTTTGCTGCTTGTTAACTCTCCAAGAGTCAAATACTTTCGGATAATTTAAGAAGTAAATAAAAACCCTATCACAATACCAGTATATGTATCATGACAACAATAACAGGTTTTCATTTGACATAAAGTGTACTTGTCTTGATGCTTGTGATGAAATTTTTATCAGCAAATATGTCTTATGAGTACAAAATGATCCCAATAAAAAGAATAATTAACATTGATTTTTCTTTCCTAAATGACTAGGTTTTTTTGTTTGTTTTTTTGTTTTTTGCTAACCTGCTGATGACCATTTTAATATGCAGCTCATTGGCAGTTTGTACATTTTACAGTTTGTGTGTATAAAAATAGTAAAAAATGTTTGCACAACTGAAATTGATGATCTGCTCAGAGGCTCTGCAGTATTTGTGTAAAGTAAATAACCTTGTAAATAGTGATGTGAAAAAATATAGTAGCTTATATAACAGTTATAAAAGTGCGAGTTAGATAACCTTTCTTATATAATGGTTTATGCATTATTTATATAATGCTTTATGCATTATATAGAGTATAGAGGTAGACACCATGATATTGCAAAATGTACCACAATCACAAACATATCTTGAGTCTTTTACCACGTAAGCTGTGTTTAGGTGTCAGAAACAGCAATATCAAGAAGATGGTGAATTTTTGATGGTTGATGCAAATATGCTCTTAGAAGTAATGAATGATAAGGTAACTGTTTTGTAACACTTATAATGAGTTCAGTGATTTCATCACTGCAATAACGCTCAATATACCTAGGGAGCAAAACAGGTTTACTTGCAACGATAAATTATTTTGATGTGTCCTATCTAGATGGGTGCTATGGACCATAGGTAACATCCTTAGGGTGGACACAAAATCAGTTTGTCGCACGGGACCCGGCAGGAGGGGGGTAAAAGTCATTGCAGGGGGGAAATTTGAAAAGTGTTCAAATCTTGTTTAAAACCATTCTAACATGTTCCTCTCATCATAAGGAACCGGAAAAAGTATACTTTGACCCATCTCCGATGAATGCTTCAAGAGTTATAGCCAAAAACATGAAAGGTCAAAACAAGGGTCAAGAGATGGGAGTCAACAATTTCAAAAGTGTCCGATTCTGTTCAAAATGGTCTCAAATTGTTCGTCTTGCAAAACTGCCTGTATAAAGTTATATTTTCCAATGTCTACGATCAACCGTTGCTATGGTTACAGGTCGATATAAGTTGTTGTTAATTGCACCAATTGGAAATAAGGAGTTTTTCTTGATACCATTGAAACGATTGATCGAAGACATTGGAAAATTTTACTTTAAGTAGACAGTTTTGCAAGACTAACAATTTGAGACCATTTTGAACAAAATATGGCACTTTTAAAATTTTTGACTCCCATAAGCCCAACATGTGACTCCTGTAATCATCTTTCATGTTTTTGGTTATATCTCAAAAACCCTTCATCAGATATGGGTCAAAGTATACTTTTTCTGCTTCCTTATGATAAGAGAAACATGTTAGAATGATTTAAAACAAAATTTGACTAATTTTGAAACTTGCCCCCTGCAATGACTATTACCCCCCTCCTGCAGGGTCCCATGCAACAGAATGATTTTGTGTCCACCCTAGTGTTGTTACCTATGGTTCATAGAACCCAAATAGATAGGACACATTAAAATAATTTCTCGTTGCAGTTTTACCCCTAAAATGGGGTTTTGCTCCCTAGGTAATAAGTTCTTTTTGAGCTAGTGTCATATGAAGAGAGAGTGGAGTGAAGAGAGTCCTTGTTCTTATTCCCAAATAATTTTATTTCTTCATTTTAGCATATATGTCTAGTATATACCTAGCAGATTGATTATCTTGTGGTAAAGAGTATGTTATAGAGAACATTGTGAAATGAATGAATTTTTTGGTTTTATTGTTTATTACAGAAATAGATGTAAACAAAAATAGAAAGTCAGTTTTGTCAGAAATAACATATGTGACCCGTCATTTTGAAAGGTACCTTAATACCGGCATAGTAAATAACGAGATACAGGCCATTGAAGCTGAGTATAGTCAAAAATCACGTCCAAGGTCGAATTTCTAATTTCATCAGAAACGTTACCTTTGAAGTGTATTCTATCATATAAATCAGGTTCCAACATCCAAAAGATAAGACAAATGTTTTAAAATCCGAGATAAAAATCCTTTCTCTATTCACGTTGTCCACCAAAATCAAACTCCTCCAGAAGTTCTCAAGCTGCTCCAAAGTCAATTACTGCAACTTGTCAAAATCCATCCACACAAAACAGCATCCATGTGTCATATTAAAGCTTAAAATACAATCTTTCAGATGAGACCAAAAAATCAATTTTAATTTTGCCGACCTTAAGGTACCTTCGATATGACGGGTCACATATTTGCTTTTTCTAATGCACAAAGGAGAGACATTTTTGTTAAAGTTCAGCCTTATTGTTCCATAAATATGCAAGTTTTTGCTTAAGTTTCTCAGTACCTTTGATATGCCTCAATCTTGGAGAATGTTAGTTATGTAATATTGGTTCAAACCTGTCCTAACAGCTTAATTTCAACTATACATTTTAATTAACCCCAACAAGCTTTATCATATTTTATTTAAAATGCATTTGCAATAACGTTTAGAGTTTATTCACCAAAGTGACATGTGCTTTAATGAGAATGTATAAAAGTATGTCAAAACTTGTGAAATTTATGTGTGCAAAGCCTGCCAGTAGCCATTCTGAATCCAGTAACTGATGTCGGAAGCAGTGTATCATAAGAGAATTGCTATAGAAGATTGGGTCAACTACCTTTTTATAGAGAGTTCCTGAATGCCTGTCTCACATTTGTTACATGTTTCTTTCCCAGAATTTTGCCTAGCTGATAATGATTTTTGCATCAAATTAACATTTGCTTATAGCAGTATCTTTTATCTCAGATCAGATATATTGACATGGCATGAAAATTAAATTATGTGCACAACAGAATAAACATCGGAGACTTTGATACTATTGACACATTATTTTTTTTTTAAATGTAGTAAGTTACGCATAGAACTTGCAATATATTTCTGGATTTTATTTCTATATTAACATTTGTTGGCTTCAAAAAATAATTGCCTGGTCAGGGTGGGGTTACATCAAAATTTAGAATGTATCTTTCTACATTCTTGACTTGAAAATGCACACCCACACCATCATTTTTTTTAATGTTTCCACCAAAGCACACGCTCTGGTGTTAAGGTGCTTTTATTTTTTGTTGTGCTCATAAAGGTACAATCAAAATATAAACATGCATAGAAAAACACACCATCATTTGGATGTCCCTGATGATATATATATTATTTTTTCCAAGTTTGAATCTTTAAAAGTAAACCATGTTGTTTGACCAGGAGAAGTGGGATTAACTCATAAATGTGTGCAGGATACATATATCTGTCAGCCATGAACCCTTTTTATATATCCTATCTTCTGTTACCTTTTTCCTTCCAATAGAACACCTGAGCGTTCTTCTGACGGGGCCACCTCCGACAGAACGCCTAGACATTAAGATAACCAGATGCAGCATGATTCTGTTCCTAAGATCACACTTTGAGCAAAAAAGTTTGAATTAACATCTACATGAGAAATATGCCAAAATTGCAAAAAGTTGTTCCTTAGTTCTGTTTTAATATAAACCATCAGATGTTGAAACTTTCAGTTCTTTACTACTTATGTTTAAAAATTAAGTATTCAGACCAACATTACAATCTCAGTGTTAAACATCCCTGTCCTCAAACATGTTAAACACTGAGTAACACACCCTTATTTTGTTTGTCCAAGTAAATACACACCTATAATATTGCTTACAGTGTCCTGTGAAGTACAATATTTGACAAACATAATTCCATCACATGATCTTGAACTAGTTCTTAAAACCTGTACTACCCATAAATGATTGAATGGTAAGTACAACAAGAAAGTATTAATTGACCCGTTTGTGTCTCTTAGGTAATCAAGTTTGAAATCCCTGATGGTTTATCTCTCATATTACATCCGTCCGGAGGTCATTATTAGACGCCCACAAACATTTAATAAATACATGGCTATCTTAAGAAACTGTAATGCACCTATCACTTGTAATTCCGGCCCCCGGGTACCCGGGCACTAGCGGGGAACTCGTCATGCTCGTGCGGGGAAGTTGTGCATGCTGATGTCCCCACCAGGGGGGGAACGCGTGCGGGGATGCGGCAGTGGCTCGATGGTGACCATTTAGACGGGGAATTTGACCGGGACGTAAATCTATGAAATTTGAGCCCTTTCCCTGTGGTATTGGGGCCGGGACTTCATCGGGGACTCAGATTTGAGGATGCACCGCCCTACGGGGAAGTCAGTGGAGTGTTAGGCGGGAACTCGTCAAATTGTGATGAACGAGCTCGGGCGCATTCCCCGCTAGCGCCCAGGTACCCTGGGGCCGGAGTTACAAGTGATAGGTGCATAAGCAGCACTGCCCTATCACACTCATTATATTGAAAGCATTTTCTAAAGCAATGCCACGTGATAACTTACTAAGCACAATGTAATTTTGTTGAATTTCTGAATTTACACCCTTGTTGTTCTTGGAATTTATCGATCACTATAATTGACCTTAAATCACTAAATTTTAAGTATATAAATAGCCTAATTAACCCTGAACAAGATCACTTATTACATCGCTAATTGAAATTCAAGGAAACAACAGCCATCGTCTAATGTCAAGTTAATCAAATTTGACCGTAATGGGTAAATGGGTTTGCTTGTTTGTCCTCAAGTTACATCATTTATTTAATGATATAGCAAACAAGGGTTGAGAGCCACAAGGCCGTATTTGCAAAAATAAAAGAGCCACAAAGCCGTTCTTGCACCTTTGTTGCACATGCAAATGCGGCCTTGTGGCTCTTTGTTGTCCATGCAAATATGGCCTTGTGGCTCTCAACCATCGATATGTTGATTTTTTTTCTACAATATTTGCAGTGCATGGCAGCCGTGAATGTAGAAATAGATGTAGGATGAGAATTTTTGTTTTAAAATAATGGTTGCCTAATTTGTATGTCCATTACTAGGCTTGTACAGTGCACTGGGAAACCTATCCGAGTGCTATGTTCATCTTTTTTGCTTCAGAATGATGATACACAGAGAGCTAAAAACACCAAACTGTTTTAGCAATAAAGACTTCATTGCATTTAAAAATGCGGATGACGCACCTAGCATGTACGTTTGGGTATCGTACGTGCAAGTACATTTTCCTTATAATAACTTGCTAATCACAAAGAGTTTGTACGTTATAAGCACGATGTACGTATTACAACGTGTGTAAAGCACGATACACACAACCAATCACGGTAAGGCATGTCGTGCGCACAACTGACTTACACCTTGTGATCAACGTGCATCCTCCCTGCGAATGCCACTTTGTTTTCCACATTTTTGAAGAACCAGCATAGAGAACGTAGGCTTGCAAAAAACGTGCAAATAAAAAATGCACAACAGGTTGTGGCCACCGCTTACAGCTTTGTATGACTGATACATATATGTTCGATATTACTACAGTGTGACCGGTACTTAAACAAATGCTTTGTTAATGTAAGCTTTTTGTGCATGATGAGACTGATAGGGCAGTGTAGGACAGTATCCTTTAGAGGTTTCTGAGATAGCTATTCATTTAATGCAAGTGGGCGTCTAATTATGTCCTCAGGACAGGTTGTAATATGAGAGATAACCCATCAGGGATTTCAAATTTGATTATCTAGAAAAAAACAAACCGGTCAGTAAATTGTTTCTTGTCATTGGCCTATGATGCGGTGAATTTTGAGAACTAGTTCAAGATCATGCGATGGGTATGTTTGTCATAGATTGTACTTAATAAAAGGAATGGTAAGCAAAACTGGTGGGTGGGTGTCTAATAATGGGACAAACAACATGGATTACTTTTGAAATACATTGGGACTATCTTGTGCCGATATAATCAAGGACCTTAATTGGTTACTGTGGGTTTTAGCAATTTTTTCAAGGTAAACATGCAGAAAGTAACATTAAAGTTGTAGGCTTTTATTTCAACATGTGTAAAATTTACTTTTTTAACTACTGTAAATGCCAATATATTCGCGCTGAGCAATTTTCGCACACGGCCAATTTTGTGCTTTAAGTGCGTTTGTATTTTTACGCATGTAAACATTGGGCGAGTATGGAATTTCCTTTGAAACCAATATGCTTTTATTCTCATCGTGCATTTATTTTTGAACTAATGCAATTTTGCATGAAAAACACGAAAATAAATTTGGCAAACCCACCACCCCACCCCCCGGCTTATACAGTAATTGCCCTTGGCCTCTGAAATGCATTTTGTTAGATTTAACCCGCCAGTTACATTTTGTTTGTTCTTCAGAGGCAAAAGAAAGCATACAACTCTGGGATGAGGACGTTATATAAATACACAAGAAATAGAAAATAAATATACCAATTAATTTTACGTATTATACTATGTTACGGTCAACGATTTAAAATGACCAAGGCCAAAATCACCTTACGGGTTCTTAAATAAAACAAAATAAATACACTGAAATATATTTTATAATCTGAAAACTTTCTTAAAACTTTAATATTTGTTTTTGGTTTAACTTACAAATTTGCTTGTTGTCTTAAAATATTACTTTTAAATATCTTTCATATACTGCTGCGAAATCCGCACGATCCTAGGATATTTCACAAAGTTTATATTCCACGCTATAGTCCGAGATTGTTCATTAATGTCTACGGCATTAAAATCTTGAATAAACTTGCAGTCCTATTCTTGCAATTCACAAGTCCCGGAATCCAGCTGACAAAAGGTAAATCCAAAACTTTCCTTGCGAAAAATGGCGATTTCCACACAATAGTCCAGCAATCACAACGAAGCTCCACTTGTCTTAATAGCTGAATCCAACACACATAATCCACTCGGGCATAAAATAATGAAATAACAGGTTTTCATTAATTCTCCATTCGTAATATATAATTAATTCTCAAAATAATGCTTTCTCCATTCTCCATCCAATGTTAAATTAGTAAACTCCACTCAGCTGTATAACTCCGTCCACCAAAATCAAACTCCTCCAGAAGTTCTCAAGCTGCTCCAAAGTCAATTACTGCAACTTGTCAAAATCCATCCACACAAAACAGCATCCATTTCACTTCTGCCGAAAATCATCCAGCCCAGCCCAAAGATTCAACATTTTCAACAAAATTCCCCCATGATGTCATTATTCTTTTAACACACTGGGAATTTCCCATCTAGCATATTTACAATGCAAGAGAAATACAAACATCCAATATAGCAATTGGAATTCCTAAAGTGCCAGGGCTAAAGATGATCTGATCAATGATCTAATTATGGAAATACCACCATCTAGCATCTGATTGGTACTTTAATTTATGCAAATTTGATAGGTTCATGCAATCATGCCTATTTTTACAAAATTGGAAATTACCCTAGATTGCAACATCTCACACTGAAAAGTCCTTTTTGAAAAAATTCCCTTATTGTTGCAATTAAAGATTTCAGTAATTAAAACTTCTCCAATTAAACAATTAATTAATCAACAAAAACAAATAATTCAGGTCCACATAACAACAATATCCCCCAAATTATAAAGAATGATTATTTCTTTATAGTTTTTGAGGTGAAATTTTGTATATAAATCAGAGAATTGTAGGCTCTATACTTTTGACATTAAAAAATTTACTACTTTTGGTTGAGCCCTTCGGGATGAGAATGTGATTGGATCTTACACCTTTTTTATGTATACCTTATAATGAGAAATATTTACTAAACTCAAACAGTGAGATATAAATAGAATCCTAAAATTTATTGGGGCTCTTAGTGCAGCTTGCAGCCACATTTTGTAAAAATGAAACAAAAAAATGTAAGGTGTCAATATAGTATCAAAAAGTCTCCAGTATTCATTTATTCTGCCCACACACATAATTTGATTTCATCTTGTGCCAATATATCTGATTTAAGATGAAAGTTACTGCTCTAAGCAAATGCTAACTTGATGCAAAAATCATTATCAGCTAGGCAAAATTCTGGGAAAGAAACATGTAACAAATGTGAGACAGGCAGTCAGGAACTCTCTATAAAAAGGTAGTTGACCCTCTCTGTTACAGCAATTCTCGCATGATACACCGCTTCCGACATTAGTACTAGAGTAGAATAGCTACTGGCAGGCTTTGAATTTTAGTGCACATATATTTCACAAATTTGAAATACCATATACGTTGAAGGGACTGGCCTAGATTCTTCCCAATAATTTTTTACCTACATATTTTTTTACTTGAATAGATAGAATATGTTTATAGTAATATAACCTACAAGTAGTTTTCCATGATTTTGAGGAATATTGGAGACAATTCCAACTTTTTACCTACTTTAATTGTTTACGCCGGCACAAAAAAGTGGTGTGAAAACAGTTTGAAAACTTAAAAAGATCTTGTTTCTACATCTGTGATGGCCAAAATAATTATTTTTGATGAATATTGTTTCTCTTTTAATATGTTATTAAATTATTTCCAGGAGCTTTGTTTGATCCTTTATCTGGTAAATCCATATTTAGGACTTAGTCAGGATAGTCACACCAACATCCAATAATGATATATTGCAAATTAATTCTTTCTCAATTTGAGCCATATTTATGTGTCAATTTTCGCACATTTTTGGATTTTACTATACTTTTAAGCTTTATTTCCATAAGTTTTTACTCCTAGGTGGAATCTAGGCTAGTCTGTTTAAGCACATGTCAATTAGGTGGTTAAACTCATAGCCATAAATGCCAGTTATATTTTAAATAGAATATGATAAAGCAACTCTCCTTCATGTTGAGGTACATAAAAGGTTGTTGACTAAAGGTTGTTAGGACAGATGAACTAATATTCCCGTAACATAGTTGACCTTCGGCTGTTATAAAGGAAAGATGAACTTATATTGCCAAAATGTAAAATGTTTGAGGCCACAAAGGTAATAGTAAAAATTGATTCCTCTATTTCAGGGCTTCTGAAATAGCGGCTCGCGGGCCAAATCCGACCCGCGGCGTCCTTAACAGTTGCCCGTGGCCCAGTACATCTACATCTATCTCGCTACTTGTCAAAGCCAATGTGACTCACTTATAGATATGAGAATGTTTTCCATTTTAGCTTGTGCCAAACAATCACTGCAGATTAATATTTGTTTAAGATTGTTCTTCTTTTTACATAGTGATCATCTGACATTGGTTAGATTTATCTTTGAACATTTAGGAAAAAAAGAAAAAACAAAGCTTTTAGTTCCACAATACATGAAATTTATTTATAAAATAATACATGTTCTACATTTATTTACATGTGTTTATTTCTCGCTTGAGAGTCGGAAAGGTTTCAATACTGCATGAAATCAAGACTTGGTTCCAAGAGGCTCAAATTTGTCAATTAAAGTGGATGATATTCATTAAGACGTTATTAAACAAATCCTCTATAAGTTGTCAAAACAAAAATTGACTTTGAAGTGCAGTAAAAAGTGATTGTAATTTATATCCTAGTCCCGGAGGGGGGGGGTACTTAGTACAAAAGTGATTATGGGGATGTGCCGTAAACTTGGGTAGCAAAATCAGGCTGTCTGGTATGTCAATGGGTCCTTTTTCTTTGCAAAATGTGGTATTTTGATGGGTCTGTTTTTCAAAATTTTCTAAAATTTGCGCCAAAATGGCGCAAATTTTTGATTTTTTTCAAACACAAATTAGGAAATTCGCGCCAAATTAGCGTAAATTTTCAATTTTTTAGAAATTCGACTCAAAATTTGGGGAATTTGGTATATTCATGGGTG
>JXSR01S019577.1:11475-43079 GCA_000969725.1 Ophiothrix spiculata | reverse complement strand
CATGCGTCGTATAAGCCGCGCGCCGTATAAGCCGCATGAACTTTTTTCGGGGCTTAAATCAACGTATAAGCCGCGGCTTATATTCCGGAAATTACGGTACATTGGAATTATATATTAAGATAACAAAGATTTGTTGCAATATATGGTTTTTCAGTCCATGCTCACTTCCGCAGGTTTTTCTCCGGGTACCCCGGTCTTCCTCCTGCATTTAAAAACATCTTGGAGCCCTGTTAAAGAGAAGCTTTCTCTAGCTTACTTGGTACCAAGTACCAAGTTTCAAGTACCAAGTTTGGTTTCCACCATATAACCCTAACAGAACCAGATCTCACTAAATCTCACTTTAGTAAATTACGAAAATGTGCAAAGTCCAGATACGTCACAGACGGGGGTTATATGCAGGGACCAAATCGCTTGCCGGGCAGCATCTCCGCGGTGGCTTGTTATGGGTATCACTCGCTCGGGAAACGGGAGTTCCCTGCTTCGAATCCTGGTGAAAACACACATTTTTCACCACCCTTCCCTTTTTGAGGAGATAGGCTAGAAACAAGAAAAGTTAAATGATCAGTTAGGGTGAATATGAAGTTGAGTTTAGAGTGTCTTCTGGTCAGCATGGTGTTGCAGAAAGAGTAGTCGGCCAAGCTGTGGCCAAGGTGGCTCGCGACAGCTTTCAAAACCCACACGGGCTGGAGTTAACTTCAAGGTTTATTGCTGTGGACTCGTAAAACTCGTTGAGCCAACTACTCTTTGTATATGTGACCCAAGGCCTAAAAAGTAATTATCTGATTGGCGAAAAATAAAAGGTCAGATTTTTTTTTAAATTTAATAGTCTATGTTTCACATACACAATATATACGACACATATACAACAACATCTTCACTTTTTTCTGTAACACATCTTTTATTTGTCATTTTGAATGTCCTGCAAGCCATGATATCTTGGGCCCCATGAATCGATTCCCATCAAATTTGGGATTTGGAGATTTTTACCATGCTCAAAAAAATAGAAATATTTAGGGTCGGCGGTAAAAATAGGGTTGCCAATTTTTTTTAGGCCTAAGCATCAGGAAACCTGCACAAATCCCCAGCAACTATTATGTGACCTAAGCATTAGGAAACCTGTACAAATCCCCAGCAACTATTATGTGACCTAATCATCAGGAAACCTGCACAAATCCCCAGCAACTATTATGCAAAGGACAACCAATAGTTATTTACATTATGGGAATAAACTCTTCAGTTGTTTATCATCGCTGCCGGCGACACATTTGGACCTTCATATTATGATTCTTACAGTTTATGACAGGTATTAAGTGCGCATGCATATTCATAGGACAACCTTTTTGAGGTGGTTACCTTTACAGTGAATGAACCTCCTGGTGTGCTTTATGTAAGAATAAGTTAAGAATAATACAATATTGTGTAGGATATTTTTCTGCAGGATTAATTGATGCTTAATTAAATTAAAGCAACACTAAAAGATTTTGATCAGAAATGGCTTTGAGTAAATACACCCTAAACTGAAAGAATGTGACTATCTTTAAAGCATTTTCAAATGTATTTTGTCAAAAAATTGTTTTGTCACAGGTAAATGGATGAAAAAGCACATTTGTGTTTTCCTATACTAATACATGTGGAATTAAATTTGGGATCCTGAAATTTTAAAAATTTCAAAAACTTAATAATTTTTCGGGTTTTATTGTGGCAGATTTGCACACCTCGGCCCAATACGTACAAATTGAGTTTTGGAGCATTTTATCACTTTTGAACTCAGTTGTTATGGCAGGAATCTTGTTTGAGGCATATTTGTTTTACATTTTCAAAGAAAAAAAGTCTCTTTAAAATGATCTAGGCTCAATTAGCCACCCCCTCAATATCATATTGAGATTGGACAAGGTTAAATTGGGTCAAAATGGTTATGGGGTCGAGTTGACTTGGGCTGAGTCAATAGTTTTAAGAAATTTAGGTCTGATATATAGCTTTTAGCCTTGGTATAGAGATCTCTGATGATGTTGATCAGTTTTTGAGGTACACCATAATGAAGTATCACTGTAAAATCGGAGACCATCGTGCCATACTCGATCGAACGCCATAACAGTGAAAGCCTATTTAGGCCAAATCATTTGGAGGGTATTAAAGGGGCAATTCATGATTCACTTTTCACCCTCAAGGTCACCTCTATCAAACTTGAGTTTTTTGGCTTATAAGAATCCTCATCTGGTATATGTTACGATCCCCAAACCATTCTTTCATACGTGCTTGCATTTTTGAGAAAATCGAGAAAATGTGTCATTTTCTAATTATTGTCGGGGCCCCGACAGTAATTACAACACAGTAGTCTATGGGGATGTTCAAAATGCTGAAAAGCTTGTAACTTGGAAACGGAAGGTCGGAATCAAGTGAAATTTTCAGTATATATTCATAATGTACTCTTCTTATTATATAGCTAGAAAACAGGCGAGGTTTTTGTCACATCAAAATCCTGAATTGCACCTTTAATATAGATCTACCAAAAACAAATCCAGTAAGCTAAATCAATCATAAATCATTGGTGACTTGGTGCTTTAGTTTTACACTTTAGAGTACTGTATAGCAGGAAATTTTCGCCGGGGGTTTAATTTTCGCGCTTTTCGCGATTAATCAGTCAACCACGAATTTTAAACCTCGCGAAAATAATGTTTTGACATTGACCTCAATATGTATAAACTTGAAAACGCGAATTTAAAACCCACTGAAGTAGTCAAAACTGGTTAAATCGCGAAAAATTAATCCCGCGAAAATATTCTGCTATACAGTATATTGCTTTACCTATATTTTTCACTTTCACAATGGTCATTCAGTGTAGGATTCATTTGTTTTGATTCAAGACTCTGTACCTCCATCTTGTTTAAAGGAAATTATAGCAAGATATATATACCCATTGGTATGATTTCAAACAGTCAATATTTGTATACTATCACCTGCTCTGAACTATTTTGGTATATAAAACAAATAATTGGTTGCTTTTCATTTTCATTCTGACAATAGTAAAAACCATTTCCTCTCAGTGATCTTGAGACTAAATGGTATTTTCCTTGACCTCCAGTCCAACGAAAACCTATTTAACCTCAAGATCACATTGAGCCAATAGTTTTTATGATAGCCCTCAAGAACAGTCAATACTTGTATGATATTTTAACCTCCCTTTTAAGAAACTTTTTAATCTCAATATCATTTTGAAGCAATAGTTTTTATGATAACCATCAGGAAGAGCCAATACTTGTATACACCTTCCTTTCAAGATAATCCTTATAAATTGTATTTCAAATGTATATTTCAGTAAGTAAATAGTTTAGGTCAAGGTAAAAACCAAATTTTATTTAATGAAATAGGCATTTTATCAAAGAACATGAACTATTTTTTCCCAAAAAAATTTCAATGTCTTCAACTACAATATGTTTTCACGGACTTTATCCCTTGATTTGCACTGTCTTACAAATTAAGTCATTTAATTTTACATTTAGCATAAGTGAAGTCTAAGCAACCTAAAGAGCTGTCTCAGAAAAAATTAACCTTATTTTAATCAAAGTATCAACTTATGAGAGGAAAATAACCTTCAATTATTACGGGTTGATGAACCCCTCAGGATTTTAAGCTATCAAATTACACTTCCGTTCTAAAGTATTTCCGCACAAAACCTTTATTCAGCCATATCTCAAAAGGCATTTATCCGATTTCCATCATTTTTTGACAGAGTTTATATTGTATAATTATCAAAGTAACAATTCTGGAATCGCATTCATTGCATTTGAAAAAATGGCATGTAATGTATATTACTACTTTCGTCGGAACATAAAAATTTGAGTTTATATGTATTTCTGCGCATTTGTTTTAAAACTTACAACCTGAAAATATACTGTTCTGTTACAAGGTAATAATGAGGTTATGAAAAATTGATTAGTTACATAGTAATGAGATTTGTACTTGTGGTGTATTTGTATATGGTCCATGAAATCAGCCATTTTTAAAGCAATGGAAGATCAAATATTAAAAGAAACATTGATTTATTCATATTGAATAGATAAGTTACCTATACTACTACGAATCTTTGATGATTCTAGGTATATATAAAAAGGAGGTTTTTGGACGTTTTTAATTGTGCGGAAATACTTTAGAGCGGGTGTGTATTACAAACATTAATTGCTATGCTTAAGGATAAATTAACACTTTGTACAATTTTAATCAATTTCTTTGATAATTGCATATTTTTTCAAGATAAATGGCAAATTAATAGAATGAAATATCTTCTCTAAGAGTTGTATGAAACTGGCATATTTAATCACAGTAATTGGCAATTTGTTAAATTGTTGCTGTTAGGTTACTTATATAAACTTGTTATAATCAAGACTTTAAATGCCGGGTGCATGTTTGTGCATCTATATTATGCTTTGAAGCCATTCAAGCTAAAAATAAGTAATTTTATCCACAGAATTCTAACAGGTGCTAGAGTTCTATGATAAGTATCAATCTGAGCAGGAATGGATTTTAATGCAGTGTATCTTATTTATCACATAGTTTTTGGTTTGAGCAAAACTTTGCATAACAGCTACTTTGCGCAGAGTCAAAACCAGCGTGTTTGTTTTACATAATTCAAACCCCTGAAAGAAAAATATGACAGGATTCTTTCAAACATGTTGAATTGCTATTAGCTGGAATTTATCTTTAATAATCTTGCTTTTGATCAAATTTAGAGGCTATGTTTTTAAATTGAAATATGTTGTCAAGACATTTATTCTGCACTTTGCACAACCGTATTAAAATAATGTAATGTTAAATCAATTCATTTGTACTTACTTTTAAAAGAAGTTATTTTTTTTCAACCTAAAGAACTGTCTGAGAAAATAATAGTCTTGAAGCAAATTATTGACTTGTGTGAAAAAATAACCTTGCATTATTAAGTGTTGATGAACCCTGCAGGTTTGTTAGCTATCAAATTATTACAAACACTATTTTCTATGCTTAAGAATAAATTTACACTGTACAATTTGCGAAAAACAATTCCTTCATTTTGGATTTGTTGTTAAGATAGATGGCAAAGAGATGGAATTAGATTTCTTCTCTAAAGAGTTGTACGAAACTGGCATATGTGTCCGTCCAGCCCGTATTAGCAGTAAATGCCAGAAACTTCATTTTCCGCTACAGGTGAAAATACATGTCAAGGTCTTAATTTTCCGAAATTGATTTTTTAGCAGATTCACAATCCTAGTGCTTACTACAAAATACCAGCAAAGTTTCATTTCAAGAAAATGATAGGAAATGTGAAATAAATCTGCATATTTTTAAGACGATCAACATAAAATGTAGGGCTTACTGATCTTTGAACACGTTTATCTCAATTATAAGTTTACTCCCTGACAACGTTTGACAGACCATAACTTGACTTCTAGAAATCGTGTGAAGTTCATTAAGGTGTCATTTTAATTCTCAAAGCATGGTCTTTGCAAATAATTAAAAAAGTGAACATGACCAGAGGTGGCATTTACTGCTGTTTTGGGATGGACAGTCACAT
Organism: Ophiothrix spiculata; assembly: GCA_000969725.1. Classification (NCBI taxonomy): domain Eukaryota; kingdom Metazoa; phylum Echinodermata; class Ophiuroidea; order Amphilepidida; family Ophiotrichidae; genus Ophiothrix; species Ophiothrix spiculata. Next base: position 37,534 of record JXSR01S019577.1, on the reverse strand, counting down.
AGTTCACAGTAGTTGACTGTACATGTAGAAGGCTACTTTAATACATAAAAGTAAAATAGTCAAGATTTTATATCCTAAATAAATGTTTGTGCATCTATATCATCCTTTGAAGCAGTGAAAGCTAAAATAAGTTATTTCAACTAAGTACTTTTAACAGATTGTTTGAGTTCCACGATGAGTATAAATCAAAACAGTAATGGATTTTAATGCAGTATATCTCGTTTGTCATATGACTGGTATGAAATATGTTTTCAAGACATTTATTTTTCACTTTGCACAACTGTTTTGCAACATTGTAATGCTATTCATTTATATTTAAATCTATTAAAGATTCATACTAGTATAGGTAACTTATCTATTCTATATGAATAAATCAATGTTTCTTTTAATATTTGATCTTCCTTTGCTATAAAAATGGCTGATTTCATGGACTATGTACAAATACACCGCAAGTACAAATCTCATTAATATGTAACTAATCAATTTTTCATAACCTCATTATTACCTGTAACAGGATAGAATATTTTCAAGTTTTAAAACAATTAAATGCCAGAAAGTATATGAACTCAAAGTTTTTATGTTCAGTCAAAAGTAGTAATATGCATTAGATGCCATATTTTCAAATGCAATGAATGCAATTCGGGAAAAGTTACTTCGATAATTATTAAATATAGACTCTGTCGAAAAATGATGAAAATCAGATAAACGCCTTTTAAGATATGGCTGAATAAAGGTTTTGTGCGGAAATACTTTAGAGCGGCAGTGTATTACTGGTATGAAATATGTTTTCAAGACATTTATTTTTCACTTTGCACAACTGTTTTGCAACATTGTAATGCTATTCATTTATATTTAAATCTATTATAAGTGATGTTCTGTCAACCAAAAGAACATCTGAGGAAACAGCTTAGTTTTGATACAAAGTAGTAACTTCAGAGAAGAAAATTAACCTTGAATTATTACGGGCTGATGAAGCCCGCAGGATTGTTAGCTATCAAATTATTACAAACACTAATTGCAATGCTAAAGGATAAATGAACACATTCCACAATTTGTGAAAATCAATTTCCTTCGCTTTTGCATATTTTGTTAATTAAATGGCAAATTAATAGAATGGAATTACTTTCTAAGAGTTATATTAAACAGGAATATTTGATCACAGTAATTGGCAATTTGTTAAATTGCTGCTGTAAGGCTAACATAAAATAATCAAGTCTTTGATATAATCAAGACTCTGAATGGTGGGTGCATGTTTGTGCATCTATATTATGCTTTGCAGCAATATAAGCTAAAAATAAATCATTTCATCTTTGAAATTCTAACAGGTGCTTAAGTTCCATGTTGAGTTTCAATCAGAGGAGTAGTGGATTTAATTAATTTCTTGTTTTGTCATATGGCTTGTAATTTATGGCATAGGCAAAAAATTTCTGTAACATATTTGAGGGAGAGTCAAATCCAAAATAATTCAAACTTTTTAAAAAGAAACATATTCGCAAGATGCGTTATAGCTGCCAGCTGTACTCATATATTTAAATAATCTTGCTTTCTGATCAAAATCAATTTTAAATTGTAATACGTTTGCAAGACTTTTCCTCATCACTTTTCATAACTGTTGTAATATTGTAATGTTTTGTATTTATTATCACTTGTAGCAGAAGTGATGTTTTGGCCACCTGAAGAGCATCTGAGAAAACAGCTTAGTTTTGATGCAAGGTATCAATATTTGTGACCGACCAGCCCAAAACAGCAGTAAATGCCAGCTCTTGTCATTTTCACCTTTTGAATTATTTGCAAAGACCATGCTTTAATGATTAAAATGACACCTTAATGAACTTCACATGTTTTCCAGAAGTCAAGTTATGGTCCGTCAAAGGTTGTCAGGGAGTAAAACGTATAACTGAGATAAACGCGTTCAAAGATAAGTAAGCCCTATATTTTCTGTTGATCGTCTTAAGAATATGCAAATTTATTTCACAATTCTTATTATTTTCTTGAAATAAAACTTTGCTGGTATTTTGTAGTAAGCACTAGGATTGTGAATCTGTCAAAAAATCAATTTCGGCAAAATGACCTTGACATGTATTTTCACCTGTAGTGCAAAATGAAGTTTCTGGCATTTACTGCTCATACGGGATGGAAGGTCACAAAGAAGAAAATTAACCTTGAATTATTAAGGGTTGATAGATCATACAGGATTGTTATCTACCTAATTATTACAAATGCTATTTTCTATGCTTAAGGATAAATTAACACTTTCCACAATATTGGAAAATCAATGGTATTTATTTTTGCATATTTTGTTAGTAAATACAGCAAATCAATTTAGTATAGATATAGATCTGGAATAGGCATATTTTTTTCACCGTAATTGACAATTTGTTACTGTTAGACTGTTGCTATAAGGGTGCTTACAAATTAATGTAAAATAATCAAGTCTTGAAATGCTGTTTGCATGTTTGTGCATCTATATTTTGATTTGAAGCAAAACAAACTGAGTATGAATACTTTTATCTCAGGAATGTCTAGGACTGGATCCCACAATTTTTTGCTTTCATCATAACTTTGACATTTTGCCATGAAAGCGTCAAAATAAGAGTTTTTGGTAAAAATATATACAGTATATCTTGTGTCCCATGAGGAGTAATTTATCCCCCAAAGTGAAATAAAAATGTTTCCATATCAAATTTAGAGGCTGAATTTTACTTTAACAAATGAAATAAACAAGCTCATCAAATAACAAGAATATTCAAAGTGGATTTCATTGAGATGGGTATTAACACATGAATATATTCATATCGATTGCGAATGCAACATTTCATGTATTTACATAGTATGTACTTTCAGCCGCAGTGCTGTTGCAGCGGAATCCGCTCGCCAGTCCGACGTCTCACTTGTCCGAAGGCTTGCTAGTCCGAAACGTTATTCAATGGGGAAAATATAACCTTGAAAAAGGCTCGCTAGTCCGAAAAAACAACTCGCTAGTCCGAAGGTTCGCTAGTCCGAATATGAAAATAGGCTCTTCAGTCCGAATTTAAAAAGCAACTCGCTGGTCCGGATATTAAAAACGGCTCGCCAGTCCGAATTTAAATAACAGCTAGCTAGTCCGAATTTCAAAATAGGCTCGCTAGTCCGAATTTCAAAATAGGCTCTCTAGTCCGAATTCTGAAATAGGCTGGCTAGTCCGAATTTTGAAAACAGCTTGCTAGTCAGAATTTTGAAAAACTGTAATAGAAATATGCACACATTTTGTCATATTCGGACTAGCGAGCTGTTTTTAAAATTCGGACTAGCGTGCCTATTTTGAAATTCGTACTAGCGAGCTGTTATTACAATTCGGACTCAGGCGAGCCGTTTTTAACATTCGGACTAGCAAGCCTTTTTCATTTTTCAAACTGGCAAGCCTAAATTAAAATTCGGACTAGCGAGCTTTCGGACTAGCGAGTTGTAGGACTAGCAAGCTGTCCCCGTTGCAGCAACCTATAGAACTGTCAGAGAAAAAATCTTGGTTTTTGTGCATTTTTATGCATGCAGCTTGATGCATACCATCAACTTACGAGAAGAATATTAACCTTGAATTATTACGGGTTGATGAACCCCGCAGGATTCTTAGCAATCAAATTATTACAAACATTGATTGCTGTGCTTAAGGATAAATTTACAAATTCCACAATTTGTGAAAATCAATTTCCTTCGCTTTTGCATATTTTGTTAAGATAAGTGGCAAATTAATAGAATGGAATTTCTTCCTAGGAGTTATATTAAACAGGCATATATATGATCAAAGTAATTGACAATTTGTTAAATTGCTGCTGTAAGGCTACTTACACATAACCGTAAAATAATCAAAGACTTATAAAAATGCTGTGTGTGTTTGTGCATCTATATTATGCTTTGCAGCAATATAAGCTAAAAATAAATCATTTTATCTCAGAAATTCTAACAGGTGCTTCAGTTCTTTTATGAGTATCAATCACAGCGGTAATGAATTTTAATGTGGTATATCTTGTATTTTGTTTGTCATGACTAGTAATTTAATGCTACTAAATGTGTACTGGCCTTGTAAGATTTCTTCTGTTTGGGTTGTAAACAAATTTGATTATCTGGATATGTTGAATTATTCCTAGAGAACTGAACTCCAATTTTGTAATAAAATTATACAAAGAATGTTAATAGTTCTGAATAGACTTTAGTGAAAAAATATAATTGTGCACACCATAGATTAAAAAAAGTACAGATAGGCAACGAGACAATTTGCACCCAAAAAATTTAGCTAAGTTAGGGGATTGCACCACGCTGATATTATGCCTGGACAGACGCTGCGCAAGTGTGTAGTGGCCCCGATCTGCGTTCCGCCACATGCTACTATTACTTGACTACAACGCAATATGCATCTTATATTTTTCTGCCAAATTGTGCGTAAGCAAAGAACAATGCTTGACTGGCTCCATAGGTGCATTCTCGGTCAAATTATCAATCCATTGCCGGAGTACTGTGTACACGATTTAGTCATTTTGTTGATTTTTTCCCTTGTGCAAGTTGGAGCTAGTTGGAAAAAAAAAGTGTTTTGTTTTGGCACGTATCAATATAGAACACATCAAATCAGTGTGGAGCGATTTCTGAAGCCCATTTTATGAGAAAGTTTTATTTTTAAAATTCAGGCTATAAGGCGAACAACCGATTATCATGTCAAGTTAGCGTAATTTTTGTTTTGTTGTACCTCACAAAGAACATACCAATTTAAAGCTGAAATTTATTTGATTAGCATCTTTATCTCTGACATTGCATTTCTTTAGTATTCTAACATTTTTCCATTAGCCTATAGCTTTACCATGAAGAATATTTCCTTATAAACAAAAATGTTTTATCATGAAGAATATTTCCATGTACACAAAAATGTTTTATCATGAAGAATATTTCCATGTAAACAAAAATGTTTTTATCCAGAAATGTATTTACATATTCGTACAGATATGTTTTTAAGTTCTTTAATGCATCTAGCTACAAGGCCAAACTTCTTGATTTTCATTGAAAATTATTATGGATAAAAGCTCTATAAAACTAGTTGAAATGCCCTATGGAGATGATAAAATTCTATAAATACATAATGTTTGCTTAGAAATAGTAATCTAATAAATGTCCCATTTAGTTTGATTAGAAGATAAAGCAAACGATCAGAAAGCTCTTTGCAGGAAGAGAAAATGAAAGAAAACAGAGTAGCTAATGCCATTACAAGCTAGGCATCCTTTTTGGAAAAGACCTTTACTTTATCATGCATTTTTTTTTTTACAAAATTAAGCTTTGAGAAATTTGGGTTTCCTTTTTTATTGTTTTCCCCTCACTTTTTCTGCTTTTATGGCCATTTTTTCCCCCAAAACATGGGATCAGTAATTAGGGTTATGGAGTAAATCTGACTCCACATACTTATGTGGGCAAGTTCAGTACATCTTTTGCATCTTGATGGTATTAAAGACACTTTTTTGATTTTTTTCTTTATAAATCTCCCATTTAACTTGATTCACTTCATTTTTTAACTTTAATTGTTTGTTGTATCTTCATTAAAATTTTTACTACAGGTAGTTGATTGACTTTCAAGGTGCAAACTTAAGCACTTAATATTCCCATGACTCATGATTTTTTTGTATATGTTTCAAAGAAAGTATCATTTTTCAAAATATGTATTAGGGTTGTTGATTTTCACATGTTCCGCAATATTGTTCTTTCCTGTTTAAACTAAAAAGAAGGTAGAATATGGAAATACTTGAAATTAGAGAGAGAAAAAAAATAAAGATACTATCCAAGATTGCAAAAAGGAAGTTCCAACTTTTTTCTGAGTTCTTGATTTTATTGCAGTTTACGAAAGTATTTCCCTGGCGTAATATATATCCATAACCATACTTTCTTGAATATTTGAATTTCATAACAGAAAAAACATTTAAGAGAAGGTATCATAGTTTATTGTAATAAGAATAAAAGTAATGTAAGAGTATGATTAGAATAAGCCCACTATTTTTTGTGATACGGAAAAAAAAACGGAAAAAATCACAGAATTTGGGGTTTCTCACGGAAGATTTAAAAAGCTACACATTAGCAAAAAGTGTGTGTAAAATGTCAGATTTGAGGCTTACAATGCAAAATTGAATAAACAAACACCCTATTTCAAATGACAATGTTCTATTTTAGCGTGATCATCAATATTTGGTCACCTCTTAGGCACGTACCGGGGAGGTGTTGACATTTGTTTTAGAACATGTTTGGACAATTTCATTTCACTTTTCAGTTTTTTATTTTGGAAAACGGGAAATCACGGAAATCGTCCAATTTGTAACACAGATTTTAAATTTAGTATAATGGAGAAATATTGGATCTTTAGATTAGAATGAAATCTGATTGAAATTCAGGTGGTGTATAAATATGTAGGGATTATGAAAAGAGAATTTTAGCTTTGTTGTGGTATAAATATCTCCTATTTGATTTGGGAATGTGTGGGAGTTAAAAAAAACGGATTGCAATAGGGCCAAATCATAGTCGGCCTCCAACAAAATTTTCCCTACCAAACATTTGGTCATGACGTCACCAAATATTTGCCATCAAATTTAAACTATGAACGGGTAAAATGTTTGGTCCAATGTATATGGCAATTCAATAACATGTGCAATCTAGCGCGAAGTTTTATTTAGTCTCAACTCGGTGTTGAAGTTATTTTGTTTGGAGTCACTCGTCATTTTGACGTCACGTTTGGTAGGAAAAATTTTGTTTGGAGGCCAACTATGATTTGGCCCATACACCTTAAGGTCTATTTTGGAAATTTATTGTGATGCACTGCATGCGGATATCCGGGTGTCCCCATCCCAGGGGTATTTCCTGAACACTTTTTGATTCTTACAGTGCATTAGCCCTATGTAGATTGTATGCGATAAGAAGCTAATTGCTTTATGTCTTTGTTTTCTCTTGTCTGTGTCTCTTGCAGGAAGAAGAAATGCGCAGACTGCGCACCCTTCGGCAATGCGAAGAAGGGGAACTTCTGATTGAAAAGTGAGTACGATTTTGATTTTGTTTACTTACAGTATGTCGGTGCCTTGCAGACACACATAGCATTTACCTAGTCTACAAGATTTTGTCGTGTGAGTGCAAGAAAGTCATATCTGCAATGGCTGCCCTAAGTTGTTTTTATTTTATACTTGTCACAAGAATGTGAAAAATCCCTCCAAAATTCCCCGTCTTATGTCAGTGGTTCTTAAAATGGTTCTTCAGGTGACAGTGTCACCTGAAGAACCATTTCAAGAACCACTGACATGAGATTGGAGATTAGACAGTGTGCAATCCAATTTTATGACAAATGGCAGCTATTGCAGATACGACTTTCTTGTCACATGACAAATTTTGTATATATATATATCTGTAAGCTGAATATTAAATGATAGACTTTAAAAGCCTGAAATATATTACCAATTTATCTTCTAAGCTTTTAAGACAATAAGATATGTCAACAGGGATAATAAAACATTTATTATAGATTGCATTGAACTGCTTTAAAAGGATAGATATGTTATGATTCATTAAGGTTTTAAAAATATGATTGTTCGTCTCACGTCACACATGCGTTTTGGAATTGCAATGTGCGTCTCAGATGTTCAAAATGCTGAACTTGAATTTTATTTCATATTTGCATTTTTATTTTAATAAAATTGGCAAAAATATCCCTGTAATGGTGAACTCAAAAGATGAACATAGTCTATGAGAAGACCAGAATGCACATCCAAGATATATTTGTACGAAAAAATTTGATGAAATCTTTAAAAATCACAAGACGAATTATTTCAACTTATTGCATTCCATATTGGATTGTGAAAATGTTATGGGACGTGAGACAAACAGTCAATTTTTTAGCCTACTATATAGTATAAAAACTAAAAATATATGGTGTATTATAAGGAAGTTTTAAGTACTGTATAGATGAATATTTTAGTGGAGTTAATTTTTCACGGTTTGGACTGAGCCATATTTTTTGGGGTGTAATATTTTCACGGTTTCAAGTATCTGTCCATTAATGTCTATGTACAAATACTATTTTAGCAGGGTTTTATTTTCACGGTTGAGAAGTCAACAGCGAAAAGAGCAAAAATAAAACCCTCACAAAAATTTCCCTCTATACAGTACTCATTTTGACCACTGTGTGAATCCCATGGGAATGACCACCAATACATACATATGCATACAATTTAAATGTCTAGGTTGTTGCTAAAGGCTCTGTCACACATCACCGTGTAGAACCAAAACGTATGAGCAACGTACACAAATTTCACATACTGAACGTGTGGCAAACAGACAACCACCGTGTGGATAAAGAGTTGGACGTTTTAATAGTAACCACATTGATAAAGTATTGAACATACTTTTAACAAACACATGACAAACAACAATGAATACAAACAAACAAGAGTGGGATACAGTTATTCATACATTTTGCTCTATACGGTGATGTCTGACAGAGCCTTAACGGAGGGGAAGATATTGTGGGCCAATATTGTGCCTTCAGATTTTTCTGGTGTACCCATGGAGTGTAATAACACTGGAACAAATGTTTGTTTAATTGTTTTTTATTTATTTATTTAATTTTTGATCAGCATAAGTGCCCGCACAAGTCCTAGTAGACATTGGGGCAATCTACACAGAGTGCAGATCCAGATGCATGCTCATCTTTGAGATCCAGATCCGAGATCCGCATCTCCATAGACTGCTTACAAGCACACATTTACGTAGAGTGCTGAACAGATCAGATCCAGATTTGATGCTCGTGTAGCCACAGTTTACTGCATGCCAGCTAAGGGAGATGCGCATACATCTGGATTTGTACTCCCGTGTAGTTTGCCCCATAGTCAGAGAAGCGGATACGGATTGTGCAAGAATTGTAATGTGTACACTGGTTGCGAATCAATTATATACACTTGTCTATTGGGTAGCTTGATTTAAACGACTTGTCTTTGTTTTGTTGAGAATAATCTTATATGTTTCTCTTAAAGGGACTGGCCTAGATCCTGTCCGCTGATTTTCTGACTATATATTTTTTCACATGTATCAATAGTAAATGATTATACTAACATATCCTACCAGTAGTTTCCGCTGAATTTGTGTAACAGAGGAAAACAATGATATTATTTACCAGCTGTATTTTTTGTCGCCGGCGACAAAAAATGGTTGAAAAAGTGTTTCTAGTTTCAAATCTTAAAAAGATCTTGTTTCTACACCTGTGATGGTTAACAAAATTATTTTTTGATAAATTTGTTTCTCTTTTGATATGTATTAACTTATCTTCAAGAGCTTCATTTGATCTTTTATCTGGTAAATCCAGACTGAGGTTCAAATTTAGGATTTAGAAAACACTGGATAGTCACACCACCATCAAAGATAGATATATTACAAATCAATTCGCTGTCAATTTGAGCCAGGGAGGGATTTGCAGTTATTTATTTTGTATTTTGTGCAATATGAGCATTATGTGCATTCGGCTTGTTGCATTGCAGTGAGAGGGTAATAATTTGTGTAGTAGTATTCTGGGAGAGTTTGACAGTGTAAGTTGCTTGCAGGGTAAAAATCCGCTTCTAAATATGTATACTTTTATATAGTTTATTCAATCAATTTGAGAGTTAGAGTACAAAAATAGTTTACGCCATTTGAAGGTCTACCAACGTTAAAACAGTGCGCACTTTAAGTCCAGTAACAGTAGACACATTGATTATAAACCATCAGACAGTTGTTTGTTTGTGTTTAAAACAGATGATCTTTTTAATTAAAAGTTTATTGCTACTTAAAACAGATCAATGAGCGTGTCTGAAAGATGTTTACTCTAGATGGACATTTGCCTTGGACAAGTGTTGGCTTAACATATGTGACTGTCCACCACAGACAAGACGCAAAGTCTGTGTGTCTGCAAAATGATTACTGTAGATGGACATTGGCCGCGGAAAAGTGGTGGCTTAACGTATGTGACTGACCACCGCAGACAAGCCCAAAGTCTTTGTGTTTGCAGAATGATTACTGTAGATGAACATTAGCCATGGACAAGTGGTGGCTTAAAGTATGTGACTGACCACCACAGACAAGCTGTAAAGTCAGTTATTTGTTTGTGTTTAAAACAGATGATCTTTTTAATTAAAAGTTTATTGCTACTTAAAACAGATCAATGAGAGTGTCTGAAAGATGTTTACTCTAGATGGACATTCGCCTTGGACAAGCATTGGCATAACATATGTGACTGACCACCACAGACAAGCTGTAAAGTCTCACCATCAGACAGTTATTTGTTTGTGTTTAAAACAGATGATCTTTTTAATTAAAAGTTTATTGCTACTCAAAACAGATAAATGAGTGTGTCTGCAGTATGTTTATTCTAAATGGACATTGGCTGTGGACAAGTGTTGGCTTAACATATGTGACTTCCGTCACAGACAAGCCGCAAAGTTTGTCTGTCTCCAGAGTGATTATTGTAGATGGACATTGGGCGTGGACAAGCATTGGTTTAACATAAGTGACTGTCCACCACAGACAAGCCTTAAAGTCTCACCATCAGACAGTTATATGTTTGTGTTTAAAACAGATGATCTTTCTTAATTAAAAGTTTATTGCTACTCAAAACAGATCAATGAGTGTGTCTGAAAGAAAACTCTAGATGGACATTCGCCTTGGACCAAATAACCAGCATTCACAAAAGAATACTATTTAAGTTGACCAACATATTCGACATTTACGTTGTAGTCTATGGGCAAAGCTTTATTTGTTGAAAATTTTATCGAATTTACTAAAATATGAGAAATTGTTCACCTCTGTCGAGTAAATGCAAAACGACCCATCAACCATGGGTTCAAAGCTAAATTTGATGTATTCTGATAATAATAATAATAATAATAATGGCATTTATATAGCGCCTTTTGACCGAATAGGAAACAAAGCGCTCTTGATTCGCTGCAGGTAGATCGTCACAACCATTTCACTTCACTTAGAAGTGCTTCCGATAAAAACAAGACCATTGAAAGTGTAACTACCCACACCATGTGTCTGTTGGCAGACACACCAAGTTTCTGACACGTGTCCTAAAATCCGGTAAACCAAGTCATCGGGTGTACGGTACATGTACATGTGAGCCAGTATACCGGCCCGTCGGGTTCAAAGGATTAAGAGCATTTATATTTTGAGCCAAGTCTATCAGTGAAAAGAATAATTATTTAACTTAAAAATTAACACACATTCTTCACCATTTCCCATGAATTCTCAATTTGAGTGATAAAATAGTCTTCAATATTGAGTCATATTTTACTACAAATTGTTCGTGTAATAATCAAAATCACATATACTTGCTGGAAGCTATGTAGCAATATGAGTAAATAAATTTGGTTATTTAAATTGAAAATATCAGTAAATATCACAGTAATTTGAATCAATCAGCCAGATTGTTTACATCAAAGTAGAAGCATCTGTAATATACTGATTTGTTTGTGAAATACAACAACAAGCTGAAGGCTAAAACATCTTTCAACATCAAGAATTAAACTTAAGGTGGATTCATACTCTCATACATTCGGTAGCGAATGTATATTTGTGACGTCAAAATATATTCAGCATCGAATAAAAAGTATGAACCGGAGAAAGATATATTTTGCTAGTGTCCAGATGTAATCAATACTATCTCCGGATTACAAGCGGGCAATTTAATCCATTTCAACGCGGCATGGTCATCCAGTTTCATTCGGTGTCGAATGAATTTGACGTCACAAGTATACATTCGGAACCGAATGTATGACAGTATGAATCCACCCTTATAATAAGTTTTTCTTATCTTTTTCCAAGGTGTACAAATTTAAATCAAATTTCATTTAAAATTTTTTCTCATGGAATAAAATTATTACCATCATGCAAAATTTTTATGATGATGAAATCTTGTTGGTTGCTACCAACAAACATCTGGTCCTATGAGTTTGTATCATATCTTGAAAATTACCTTGCCATGTTGCTTTATCTTTCATGGTATGTACGGTAAAGGGTGCACTACACTAAATAACTAGCGCTCGCAATCCGGCATTTCTAAAATCCGCAAAATTGACTGCCCTCTCCTAAGTGAGGACCTCAAAACGTATGGAAGGGCAATATGTTTGGTCAATATTTTGTTCTAATTATAGAGTTAGGTTTATTTTAACATGCTCTGATGCCATTTTTGATCTCCAGATTACTTTGGTAAAATTTAAAGGGTTTTCCTTAATTTGCATCTGATTCTGGTAATACAAAATTCGCCTGTCAGTGATAGGGGTGTTATTATTTCAGCGTCCAGTATCTTGAAAATGTTGCCTTGGTGGTGTACTTTATCATCATTTGTGTTAGAAGAGATCATAATAAATTGAGAAAAGGCAGCGTTGAAGCAACCAGTTACTTTATTATTAAGTTTTCAGGTGTTTTTAGGAAGCCATTTTGTACAGTTAGTCAATGGGAAGCTTTTTTGTGGTGTGGCGCCTAAACTGAATCTGCCCTGGCGAGGTAGCATTATTTTCATTTTGAAAAAGGGGCTCTCAATACAAGCCATTTTCTCATACATTTTAATCTGGAACTGACAACGTTTCCATTTTTAAAATTTATTTTTTTTTCTCATGAAAATAAAATGCATGGTTCAATTATTTCGGAATTTTTATTTTTCTTAATTCAGAAACCTGGCAAAATATATTTTGCCCTTAGCGTGTGGTTATCATAAACCATTCATTTAATCTAATGAGTGATTTTAGTCCACTTTTAGCATGACCTCGGGAATCTGACACCCATGAAATTTAAGAAGCTATTATTTTATTTCTACGAAAAACACTGTGTGATGGTTTTTGTGCAGAGTTAAATTGAAGAACTAGATCAGATTTTACTTTTTCAAAGTTTATGCCAACAAAAACTACCACTCCTATCTTTGTCCATATGGATAAGCAAAAGGACGTTAAGAATAAGGCAGCGTTGGAACCAATTTCCAGTTTTACAAAAGGGTACTGTACCGCCTTTTTCATAGGAGTACTGATAACAATAGACATTTCCCTTTGATTTCTGTGTTGAGAATGAAAATAAAAAACATAAGAGGACCTTTGTCCAGTGCCTTTGTCCATTGAATGAATTGAGTCAGGAAACTACAGAGGGTCAAGCCTATAAATTGACTGAAATTTGATCTTTCAAGTGAATGTCATGAAGTGGGCCGCAGGACTCTACGAAGATGCAAGAGTGTCGCGAGAAAAAGACGTTTTGAGAAAAATATGAGTATTGAATAAAAATAACAATTTTTAAGGGGCATCAGACAAAATTTACAATTTTATTTGTGAATGATATACACTTCATATGTTAGAAAATAAGTCCCAATGTCCCTTTAAAATGTACAAGCATTTTTAGCTATCATAGCACATGTCTCAGTCAGTTCTATTTTATGCTAGAAATAAGATGCAAAAAACCTTCACAGTAGTATATATATTTTGACACAAGATTGCTTCAGTAGAATGACTATAGCTCTCTTAGGCTAATGAAACTCGATTCCTGGTTTCCCATCACCTGCCCATGTTATGGAATTACAATGTCCCCCCACCCCGCATTGTGTAAACCAGATTTTTAAAAAAATTACACAGCAATGGGAACAACATCAAATCAACATCCAGTGTCCATATTTAAAGCATCTCTAATTCTGAAATGACGGCACAGAAAATATTGGTTATTTTTGTGATAAATTGAAAATGGGAAATAATGAATAATGGAAATATTACCTCATTGTGATCAGAAACAAATCTTTTGGGAAACCAGGATTTGCGTTTCATTAGCCTTATGACACTCTTGCATCTATGATTCAAGGAATATCCATCTCTAAACTGAATGCAAAGAGTTCATTCTCAAAATCATATGTTAAAAAGGTTACATGCAAAGGTTTGGTATAGTTGGCACCAAAGTATAGAATTATGTTGTATCAACCCAATTAAATACAAAAACAACCAATTTTCATCACAGCAACAACAAAATAAACTGAAACAAATAATACTATATGCACCACCAATTACACAGATAAAGGTTACACAGGGTTGTGCATTCACTGTAAGTCTCTATGCAAACCTATGGGGTTTTGATGTTTGTTTATTTTTTGTATTTTTGACCAGAAACAACATTTAATTTAATAATTATTTTTGAAAGTTTACTTTAAGCATCATTTGAGATTCACACATTATTTTATACCATCATGTGAAATATAATTTAATTAATATTACTCATATATCAGGTAAGTGAAAATTATCAACACTCGAAAATAGTGCTGAATACTAATACTTCTATGCATTGTCCAAGCATTGCATAGATTGTCAGTAACTCTTTTATACATCATAATTGAGTGATTCCAGTGTACTGAAGCTTGTGTTGTGTATTCTCCAAATGCTTTTATTTTTATTATGGAAGCCAAAACTGCAGGAATTGTTGTGTATTCATTTTATATGTGTGTTAACTGATATATTACTGATCAGTGTTCACTTTTTATGTTAAAGGGGCATTGGACAAGTTCAGCATCATCCCCAAATTTTTCCTCAAGCATTTTGAGATTTTTGTATCATTTGATGTATTAGCGGTAATAATGACAGTATGGAAAGTTTTCAAATTCAACCCCTATCTGTCAAAATATTTAGATAATCTGTTAGATCTAACCTTATCCAAAAATTGTCATCCATATAGAAACAGGTCAGGAACCTTTCGGAACTTGCTTTATTTTGAATATCTTCGGGGCAAGTTAAGTATGTATGCGTTTCTGCACTTATCTCATTGCGAGTTTGACCTAAATTACTGGGGAGGTTTACGGTGATGGGGCCATGAAGCTATATGTAGTGTCAGTTTTCAGCTGTAGCGTGTCTATTCTTGTTGCATTCAGAGCGGTATTGAGGTCAGGCTTTGTGTGTCTTCAGGTAATTTGTTTGGTTTAATCTTGTAAGATTAGTCCAGAAACCTTATTATCTTTGTGACCTGTACCATCAAAATGCACCATTTGTTGGCACCAGTTGCTGCACACTGGTAAGGGTCAAATTATAGTTATTTTGATCTACCAAATATTTTGTGCAACAAGTCTTTGTTATCTTATAACCTAACATATAACTCCAATGAATCTTCTAATCAATAATGGATATTTAGTGTTGTAAATCACCAAACATTTTCACCGAATATTCCTCACATTTTGTGTATTGATTTTTCATCACGAATCCTCCGTTATTATTAGGAAATACATTGGAATTATATATCAGATTATAAGATAACAAAGACTTGTTGCACCAAATATTTGGTAGCCCATAAGAAGTATAGTTTGATCCTAACTCTTATCATAGGATGATTTTTGTGGATTGTGGGATGCCAGTATCGTTGGAAGGCACACTTTGTTTTTGATTGTCATCTGTATGCCCGGGGGGGGGGGGGGCTACTTAGTAAAAAAAGGGGTTATGGGGACGTGCCGCAAATTCGGGTATTCCAATCAGTCCTTTTTCTTCGCAAAACTTAGGTATTTTGATGGGTTTTCTTTTCAAATTTTGCGCCAAATGCCGCAAATTTAAACATTTCTTCTCAAATTGTTTGAAAATTTTGCCAAAATATAGCAAATTGGGAAAGAAAAAAGGAGATTTTTGATTAAATTTGGGTCAAAATTTAAAACATTTGGTATATGGATGGGTCAATTTTTGTAAAAAATTGGTATTTGGATGGGTGCCTTTCCAAATTTCCCAGAGGCACATCCCTACCCAAACCATATTTGAGTACCCCCCCCCCCAGGTCTGTGTGTTTGTGCGGATGTAAGGATGTATGTAGGCCTGTAGTTGTATGTTTATCTCTCCTCAGCATTTTACAGAAAAAAAGTGAACTTTGACCAGAAAGTAAAATCTGATTTTGATGGATAAATATTGTTTGAGGTCGAGTTTGTATGTTCGAAATTGTTACCTAAATTACTTGGTTGGGTGTTTGGTGATTGGGCTATGAGGTACGCGAAGGGTCAGATTTAAGCTTTAGCATTTTATTATTGTTGAATTGAGAGTCTGTAATCTGGTCAGACATACATGTCTTCAAGGAACTTTAATGCATAACTAAGGCCTTAAAAAAAAAGATTGTTTAATTGGCGTAACCCGACCGACCCTAGATATTTTTATTTTTTTGAGCATGGTAACAAACCTCCAAATCCAAAATTTGACTTTAAAAAAACAACCGACCTACGTACTCTTAATTTTTTTTCTATGTTACGCCAATCAAACAATTATTTTTTTTAGACCTAAATAGATGAAATTGGGAAAATATGAGTAAGTCACATTTTGAGGTTTCTTAATGATATAAACTGTACACTTTTTTCTTTCACAAGAATTTTAAATGAAGTCAATTTGATATTTGGTTCAAAAGTTATGGTTTGTCAAAGTTACCATATCGTTGGAATTCGAAAAAATTGTAAGTTCATGCATTGATTTGAATATGAAAATTACATGTATATTTTAAATGCGATATACTGGAAATTCTTATTCTGGTCATGTTACAATGATATGCACACTTTTTCTCAGTAACGATAAATTAGATTGACATGAAACTTGGTGTTATTGATGTTTATGCATATATCTAAAATTTGTCAGAACAGAATTTAAATAAATTTGATTTCCCATTGAATTTCTGAAACGCACAAATTACTAACTTAATGCATACCGTTACGCATGAATGAACATACATGTTGACAAATCCTTCTGACAAGTTTTAGAACCAAATACGCCGGGGAAGTAGTGACATCATAATTTATGTAAATCACCCAACACGTGCGTTTTGGTTCCAAACAAATGGGGTGGACAATTTTGCCACACGATCAGTCTATGGGGAAAAAGTCAAGATTCCTATTTGATACCATAACATTCGTTTAAAACAAATATAAGGTAAAACATGCCGACCTGTTATACTGAAGGTTGTGATGACAAGCCAGGACGGGACCCCTGCCGTTATTTTCGTTTTCCACTCGAGAAAAATCAGTCTGATTTGTATGTTTAAGTGCACCTATTCTGTTAATACGTATTAATACGTATGATCAGTGGAATTACTCAGGACATGATCATGTGTTTGGAACCAGATTCGCACGTGTTGGGCTACTTATCATAAATGTGACGTCACTACTTCCCCGGCGTATAATAGCCTATGATTATATTAAAGTAAATTTGTTGGGTGGTATTGAGGTCCCATTCATGCTAATCAGCAAAGTGAACACAATGGCAAGCTCAACCACACATCTAACAGAGGACTCAACAACAGAATAAAGGTCATAATCCTCATTTGCAGCTATGATATTTCTCAATACCACCATTACCGTTTGTTGTTTATGTGGTGATGATAAAATTCCAAGATGACCACTGTTACCATGGCAATGCAGCAAAATATTGCATTTTTTATACCCAATCTTTTGGAGCCCCAGTCAGACCTGCTCCTTGTTTCCTTGAGTAAGAAACCTTACTCTAATTGCTCCATGGTTCGGAAGTCACGTTAAAGCCATTGGTCCCACTGCGCTAAATATTCCAGTCTGGACGATGCAACAATGTAAAAAATCTGGGTAAATTAAATTAAATTAATATCTCAAGACAATCAATCTCTGCTTTAATAGGTCTTTTGCTTTTTTAATAACTAGACTCCTAGTCTCCTCATATGTGATGGCTCACCCCGAAAGGAGGGACTTTGCAAATGATATAAATATTGATTTTATCATTTCATCTGTTACAACATTTTCTAAGCTTAAAAATGACACCTTACTTGTTGAAATTGATCAAGGCAATCACATTTTACAACAGAACATCTGTTAGAAATTCTTATTATTTTCTTTATTTTTCACTGCCTATTTTCCCCAGTTTCTTGAAAAGTATTCTGTCGCAAAGTCCCCCTCTGCAGATGATATAAATTTTGATTTTATCATTTCATCTCTTACAGCATTTACTAAGCTTTAAAATGACACCTTGTTAAAATTGATCAAGGCAATCTAACTGTACAACAGAAAATCTGCTGAAAATTCTTATTATTTTCTTTATTTCTTGCTGCCTATTTTCACCAGTTTCTTTAAAAGTGTTCTGATGCAAAATCTCCCATTTCGGGGTGAGCCATCACATATAGTCTTAAAAATTAAAGGTCGTACATGACATGTAATAACCCACATGGGTTGCCATTTTCTCACCAGACAGCCTCAGGAGTTGCCACATTTGTCACATTGCTATTGCATGCTCTTATCACAGCGTTGGCCAAGGTGTCATGATGAAACTTATATCAACACGTAAATGTAGGTTGTATGCCTACTTTGTGTGATTAAAAAGGTCAATTGTCTGAACAGAATCCAAGGGAAGAAAGGAAGATTTGCTGAGGTGGTATATTCTTCAGAATCAAATTTAAAAGGTTCTCTGCTGCATGAAATATGATATAACATACTTTTGAAATACATTTTTATAGGTGCAAGTTCAGCATCATACCCAAACTTTCCCACAAACATTTTCAGATTTTTGCATTATTTGAAGTATTAGCGGTATTAATGGCAGCATGCAAAGTTTCATTGTCATATTAAAACCCTATATATCAAAATATTTAGATATTCTTTTATTTTTAGTTATTGTTGTCGACAATGATAAATATTGCCGCCTAGAGTTGAAACTTTAAAATAAGGCTTTATCAGGAGATCTAAATTATGCAAACTCAATTTTTTTATTTATATGCAATCTATGATGTGAAAAGAATGTTTTACAAACAAATATTTGTCTTCTTTCTTTATAAATATTATCAATGTATACGTTTAGAGAATAGCCTCATACCCAAGATCAACAAACAAAATAAAATTTAATTTTTTTTACCTTCCTGAAGGTTTTGATCAACAATTTACGAACATTTGATAATTAACTGTTGTTTTCTAATATATTAAGCTTAGAGCATCCATAAATGAAATTTTGAAATGTTGTTCTGAGAAGAATGTTCAGAGAAAATATAGGGTTTACTGATCTTTATATATCTTAGTTTCACCTTTACTTTTGACGAACCATAACCAGGTGAAGTTAATTGAGGTATCATTTAATCCTTATAACATGGTCTTTGCAAATAGTTTAAAATAATGAAATAAGGTTGCATTTACAGCTGCTTTTAGATAAACGGTCACATTTAAAACATTCACAATTTTACTAAATATACATAAAGAAATGAGTAATGGTATTCACTATATTTTGATGGAGAAGATATTAAACAAAACTAATTACTGTTTTTGTCTTTTTCTTTCCATGTATTCTTCATTTGTGACTACATTTTTTATCATCGATAGGTAAGTACAATTAGTGGCTTTATCATTTGTGGGAAAAGCTAAAGTCTATAAGCTCCCTGAAAATCGCGTCCAGAATATTCAAACAATTGTGCTTCTATGCAGTCCGTGCGTACACGTAATTCAGAATTCAAATCACCTGACACAGCTAACGCATGACGATCGTTTTGACTGGTCAATTTTCCCCAATGACAAGAACTTGGTGTGGCGATCGCGGGAACAACCTATCTCATGTAACTGCGTGAATTGCAGTGTGTCGCGTACGGTGCAGAGTACTACTTGTCAACACTCGTTGATGAGTAAAAAACCCGTGAAACAGGGAGCTTATTTCGAAGATTGGCTGTATGTTCACAATACTTCATACAAAATGTTTTGAACAGTGTTTTGACAATGATTTGAACATTTGAATGAACTTTTAAAGTAGCAGGTTTTTTGCAAAACTGTGTCCATTGACCTTAAGAAGTTTGTAAATAATGGTTTTGAAAATGTTGGTACGGCCTACGCAAATTTGTTAACGTTCATATGAAAGTCATGTGACCAAGTGTGACCATATCTTTAGCAAATCAATGTTTGACATGGGTTTTTTTTCTGAATAATTCTGTGTAGCATGTATATTTGAATTTAAGCTATCAAATTTTAGATTAATTAACATACTTTTCTGTTTACCATTTGTATATGTGTTAAATTGCAGAGTGCTCAATGCTGATCTAGAGTCAACAACATAATGTATCTCATTTTGTCTAAGGATTCCAGACAATGTGAAACTCAAGAGTAACATTTCATTAGATAATTTTTCCTAAATTTCTGCTACTACTTAATTTCAACTTTGTGCATCATAAATACTTTAATAGTTTGCAAGAGGACAAAACTCAAATATTTGCTTTGCTTGTTATGCAGACAAGAAAGTTGGTTACACAACAAAACATCTGAATATATACACATAGGTTTGAAGTATTATTCAGTGCTGGGGAAGGTAACAGGCTTACGCTAAGGAGGTGTGGCAATTCCCCAACATAAATTTAACAATAAAGGGAGTCTCGTTCAATCACTGCAATTGAGACATGATATTTTGAACTCTTCAAATGTAGGCAACTTTTACTATTTTTTTTTTAAATCTTACGATATCAACAGTAAAAATATCACAGTATGAGCATGACTATGTCTATGATTACAGTAGATTATACCTGTGATTAATATTGTAACTAGAGTCCCAAAGTGAGGTGAACTGACCAGCACTGTGTTTTGCTAACTGAATACTTAATGGTGTATCAATTAAGAGAACCTCAAGATAATGGTCCTAAGAGAGAAAAAGAAAATCTCAATGTTTGTTGTCACAATGATGTTCGCTGAGCTTGCGTCATAATCAGTTACCGTATGATATTTTGGTAATGGTAAAGATTTTGAATCTCAAAATATAGTTTGTTTCTAATGCAATATCAATCAAATGATCTTTAATATTGTTTTAATGGTCATTACTTGAAAATTTCTAATATCAAAAGTAAAGATTTTATAAAGGAAGTTTTACAACAAATCTATTTATGACATCACATTTTTACTAACATCTCAATCTTTAAAAAAATCACAAATATTTTGTTACCTAAGTATTGTGAAAAAGTATACACATTCTTTTAGTTCTGAGTCAAACAATTTTTTGAGAACCAATGAAAGGTTTTTTTGTTTGTTATGATCCTACTGTATCTTTTTCTGATTCAGATGAGTTTTTAGAAGTTTCTTTGCCGTGTTGGCTAGTACCTTAAATGTTTGTCCTCATCTATGAGTCACCAGTGGTTCCATAGATTTGACCTATTGATGATGAATTAATTACTGACGATTAGTCTTATTGCCCAGCCTAATGAAAACAAATTCTGACTCAAGTGTCTTTGAGACTAAAGAATACTGTTGTCTCACAAACCACTTATCCTGAAAAATGCTAATCAATGTAAATCAAGTAGACTTCAGGTGATTTTAATGGGATTATTTATTTACTTTTCCAATGCAAATGGTTTTCCTTATTCCCACTTCTAGATGATCATAAACATATCTAACATCTAGGGCTGTCGTTGACAGAGTTTATGTCGACATTTATGTTGACAGGGAGTATATCGCGACATGTTGACAGAACTAGAACTAAGTCCTGTTGCGACATAAACCATATGTAAACAAATAAGCATTAAGATAAGTCAGAAAGGACTTATATTAATGGAATCATTAGTAAGATGTCAATAAAATATTGGAAAATATCTTACTTGTTAACCTTGCGATAAATAAGAATAACTCATGTTTTTTTATTAAGCAGGTGTCAGGCGATATTTATCAAACTTTTTGGTGCATTTACACTGTGATGAAATTGGGGCTTACGACGAGCAACGTAGACCTGCGTATTGCAGTTTTGAATTTTACACCCGTCATCGTTAGTTAAAGTCGGTTAACGCTCACACACGCTGCTAGCCATGCACACTAATGTTACAATCAGTCATTTTCAGTTACAACTTTTTAGTTACAAATACGTCACCATCAGTTGAAACAAGTCCTCACAGTCCTACCCCTTGATGTCAACATGAAAAAATAGTCCTGATGACAGCCCTACTAACATTTGATACTATAAGTTACTTTACTTGTTAATGAAATTAAGGTTTTGTTTGCACATCCATGAAGTTTGTTTCAGTCTGATGCCATGATCCTCACCAGAATTGAATGTTTTTAGTCTCTTTACTAATACATCTCACTATGCTGGTAATAGCAATATACAATAGTGAAATTGATATGTTGCTATAAAAGATATGTATGATACAACACTCTTTTGTACTACATATTGAAATTTGTTTCATTCAAATTGTAGGAAACAATTAAGAAAATGTATATTGTTTCATTTCGAACTTGTGTCTATTCATCCTGAATTACCCTTTTGATTCTTATCACTCTCCGGGTGGGGTACTCATGTGTCATGCCATACAGGGATGTGCCAATAGAGTGAGTTTCTTTTTCATAGCCCTTGCTTCGGGCTCTCAATATTGTTCAATTTAGTGTATACCATGTCTGATACTCTCTGAATCAAACTGAAAATAGGAGATCATGGGAACGATACTAGTTCTACTTTTTCACAGAAAAATTCTTAGACCTTTTGTTTTAATTTCTTCACAAAAAATCATTAGATAAGGGTCCTAATTTTAATGGTAAAATCAGCTCTTTGGAAGAGTCTAAGGTTCTAAGGACTTCAAGACTAAAGCTGCTGTTTTTTTGTTTTTGTTTTTCAAAAATGGTAAAATCTACCAATTTTTAGCTTTTAAATGTCCTTGGGAATCAATAGGACCCCCCCCCCCCCACACACACACACATTTCATAAAACTGGGTACCCCCTGTATCACTTTTATCATCCATGTTCAAGTTGAAAATCATATTCAGGTGTCTAATTTCCTCCCAGGTTTGTCAAGAGCTCTTGAATTTCGTCATGAAAGGAACCCTTGAATTATGTCAAGTGTAAGATGGTCCTTGATCTTTGTTTTGTGGAAGGGAGCTCTTGATTTTTTGTCCTGTGGAAGTGATGAACCCCACCTTGGGATGTATGGTGCCACTTACTGTAACACAAGAAATTTTCGCTAGCAATTTAATTTCGCTAAATTCGCTAATACCCCAAAATCGCAAAATTAATTTGCCACTTATATTGATAATGTACATTGATTTCAATGGCATGCTGATGCAATTAGTGAAATTAAAATGCCACCAAAAACCCCAGATTCTGAAATTCGCAAAATTTTCTTTCCGCAAATATTTCTTGTTTTACAGTTCAGTATGCATTGCTGGTGTTGCTGCAGGCTGATGTATATTATAGTACTGCTGGTTTTGTACAATTTTGTTGTATGTTAACAGAAATAGGGATTTTTTAAATATAATTTTGAATAATATTCTGGTAAATATGTACATTTTGTACACTTGAGGTTTTCCAGTTGGTGCAAATCTTCACATTAGGGCTAAGCAACTTTGCAATCATGACTGAACCATTTGTTGACCCTATTTTAAAGGAGCTTGGTCTGAATTCTTCATTTTTTATTTTTGATAGTATTTTTGTAGTTTTTTGTATTAAAATATATTTCTCACAACTCACATGAAAGTGAACAGATAAACATATTCCATTTTAGATATATATTGGAAAATTTACAGACCATGCATCTTCAAGGAATTAGTTTCATATTTTCTCAGAACACGCACCATAATGACCTCATTATTCTGCAAAATTTTGTAAAAGCCCCCAATATTTTCATATTCCAATAATCAAGCTTGAAATATTCATATCAATAGCAAGATGGTCTAGGATTTGTAGCAATATATTGCCAGTCTTATTTGGGTCGCATTGAAGTACATAAAATCAAATGAAATGTTAATATTAAATGTTAAAATGCTCCATGTTGTTTCATCATGAAAGCTCATCAATAAACCATCATTTATCAGAATGCCTAATAAGATACCATCTACAATCATGACTTGTCGCCATGGGAACATTTCAGCCTCTGGATAGCAATTGACCCATTGTAATGAATTCCAAATTCTTCACCCTAGCAGATAATAAATTCTGAATAGTTTACCCTCACGGGGAAGTGAAGGTATTCTTCAAATTTGTGAAGCCGTTGGTTAGATCCACATAGATTCAATAGCTCCTCAGAAATCTTTGCATAAGACAGAAAATGAAAGATGGGTTTGTGGAGTTCTGCTACTTTAATGATCCATTTTTTTCCTTTTGCACGGGTCAATGTTGAAAGCAATTCCAGCATCAGATGTGGTGTTTTTTTCTAATTTCATGCAATTGATTGATCTTGGCAGGTAATCAATCCAGGCGGCCGCTCGAAGAAAAAAGTGGTACGCATGCTCGTCAGAGCACCTCAAAATCAGATCCTAAATTTCGAAATCATGTACAGCAAATTCCAACCATTAATGTCGTAAAATGTTCAAAATCTTACCCCTAAATGTCGCAGTGTCGTAATACACTAAAATTGACCTCAAATGTCGTAATGAAAATTTGACCAACTAATGGCATAACACTGAAATGGACCCTTACTGGTGTGACAATGCACTATTTGCTGCCATAAAAACATAAATAATACATTGGAAGCCTTTTCTGTAGTTACTTCTTGAAATTTTAGGATATTTGGTGAAAAAATGACTCTAAAGTAGAAGATATCGTAAAAAAAAGACCCTTATTGTCGAAAGTTACCCTGAAAAGGCACCCCTTTTTTTTTCTAAAGACGTCGACGACGCCAATGAGGCAAAATCTGACCCTTTTTCGAAGCTTTTTCTGATGAGCATGCTTACCACCTTTTTCTTCAAGCTGGCTCCCCGGATAATCAATTTGCATCAACTGTTTGAAATTTGATTGAGTTGTTAGGAAAACAGTTTGGGGTATCGAAATACAAAGCAAAAAGGAATAAATCATGATGCAAATTCACAAAAATGTCTCACCCTTATTTTTACATACTCTCTTTGGAACAAATCAGTAATACATTATAGCAGCTATATGCCACTTACTACTTTTTAAGTCAGTCAATATAATTAGCATTCAATTATGCACAGAAGAATGTCAGCCTTAAGTTTGTCCCCAGGCCAGAACAATTACATGTGAGAGAATTACAGGGTAGCATTTGTTGCTAAAATACCTTGGTATTGGGATGCTCGTAATTACACAGGGTAGCATTTGTTGCTAAAATATCTTAGTTATAGGATGCTTATAATTACGCAGGGTAGTATTTGTTTCTAAACCTGGTGACTGTTGTATAAATGGAGGGTAGCATTCTATTGGAAAATTAATGTTGTGACTGTATGCAAAACACCAATGTCGTGAAGGATATGTAATTACAGGGTAGCATTTTGCTAATGAAATCTGTTTTGCTTTAATTCCCTAAAATAGGGATCTTCCAGTGGAATATCCTTTTTTGGATTAATTCCATAAATTGGAGTCATTAATTAAAATATTTTGGAGAAAATTTACTTTTTGATTTAACTGGGCAAATATTCACATCATACCATTTAGTGCAATTTTGGGCCATGAATTGATTTCATCCTTTTGGGAGAAGTTAAAGATTTCATTCTGTCACAATGTATTTGTCTTCCTTTAGAATTGTTTGAGATTTTGCAACTTTCTTTATGATTGTCTTAAATTGCTTCCATGTAGTTTATAGATGGTGGTTTATAGTCACATTCAGTGGGAATAGATTTTGGCATGTTAAAAAGATAGCTATAAAAATTAGTTTGAAAGCAGATTATCTCCCAAAGTTATGTCTCTGTGGCCAGTTATAATATAATGTTACGTAAATTCACATGAAGAATTAGGCATTCCCAACAGTGTCATTTACATATTACATTAAATGAGCTTGGTACAATTGCTTCAGGTTTTTTTTTTCAACTTTTTAATTAGCCAACGAAAGATATGGGGAGTAAGTCAAGAAATATAATGATGAAAAAATGGCTTTACATTATCAACAGGTTGCTTCAAAACTCATCCAGCGGTTGTGTCAGAATAAACAATAGCCAACTGCCCAAAACCGACCAGAACCAGCAGGCAACCACCGGTTGAGTTTTGAAGCTGCCCCTAACGGTGTAACTCACAAAAATCTAAATTGTAATTAAAGGGGCAATTCATGATCCACTTTTCACCCTCAATGTCACCTATATCAAATCCGAGTTTTTTAGCTTGTAAGAATCGTCAACTGGTATATGTTACGATCCCCAAACCATTCTTTCATATGTGCTTGCATT
>JXSR01S019576.1:10380-21798 GCA_000969725.1 Ophiothrix spiculata | reverse complement strand
TTTAGGATCCTTTCCTGACTTGGTGTCACCATGTAAGCATGTTGCATGTCTTTTCTTGCAGATTTTACAAGTTAGTCTGGCTCTGCATTCCTTTGCTCTATGTCCAGCACGCAGGCAACCAAAACACAGTTTCCTTTCCTTGATAAACTCCTTACGTTGCTCAATTAACAACTGCTTAAACTTTCTACACTCGTCCAGAACATGGCCAACTTTATCGCATGATAAACATGGTTTCATCTCCTTTGAGCCTGTATACGTAGAAAGGGTATGTGCTCTAGTCTTAACCAGGCTGTCCTTACGAGTCAAATCCCTGAATGCCGGCTCACACGCAATTTCGGATTCTTTGGAGACAAATTTTGAAAACTCCCTCAAAGGGGGGAATCTTCCATTCTGCGCCTTGTAATCAGCAACCTTACGTCCCCATCTGTGGATCAGCCAATCTGGTAACTTGCTCACCATCCTCTTATTTTCATGTATGTCATTGAGTATCTGTAGGCTAACATTATTAGCCATTGCAGCCTCACACTGATGCAGGAAGTCTGAGAACTTTCTTAAGGCCACACCATCTCTATTACCAATCCTCTTCCACTCATCCAGTCGTTTGCGGAATGCGTTTGCGATAACGAACTGGTCACCATATCGTTTCTCGAGCAACTCCTTTGCTTCCTTGTATGCCCCTGCTGAAGAAATGAGGAAATATCCCTCCACTGCTTCTCTAGCTTCTCCACCCAGATATTTTTTGAGGTGGTATATTCTTTCCTCGGCTGGCACACCCTTCTTGGCAATCAGAGTCTCAAACGCCACCTTCCATTCTGGATAATGAATAGCATTTCCTGTGAAAACTATCGGCTCTGGGGGTGGCAGTCTGCTTAAATTTATTTGCTCAGCAAGTACCTTTACCCAATTCATGTCTGCATTTGATGGTTGAGACTGAGTGTCTTTGGGATTTTCCACTTTCACATGTGATGGCTGAGATGGAGTGTCTTTACGATCGTCCACTTTCACTTGTGATGGCTGAGACGGAGTATCTGTTCGATCATCCACTTTCACTTGTGATGGTTGAGACGGAGTATCTTCAGGACATTCCACTTTTGCATGTGATGGCTATGGCTGACTGGTTTCAACACATGCATGCATTGAGGGGATGGAGTCCACAAACCCTTGTACATATTCCATCTTAGGGTTTTCATATTCAAGTTCCTCTGGAAGATCACTACATATAGAGTCATTCTCCATTGATCCCAAGTCACATACAGCCTTGATTTGGGACTGAGCAATATGCAGTTCCTTCATAGTTTGGAATTTCTCATATTCGGCCTTCTTTCTTTCTATCTCAGCTTTGTATTTGTTTTCTTCATCCAAATACTGCAACTTGGTTTTCAACGCTGCAGCATGTGCAGCTGCCTCTGCCATTATTGCCGCAGATGACCTACTTGATCTTGAAGATCTGGTTGACCTGAGAGATTTTGATTTAACAGATCTCACTGAATGTTCAGCCGCAGATTGAGATAGGCGCGTCAGCAATGTTTTGCGACCAGATTCCCGTGCTTCATCATACACGCCATTATCCCATGTATTTTCTCCCTTATAAGAGGCCATGTTAAAGTAATCTTATACTTAGAGATAAAGATAACAATAATGTTCAACACTCTGGCATTTATACCGAAGTGCGAATGTGAACACGCTGAAGATATTTGACTATAAAATTGTTTATCAAAGATATTCACCTGTTTCTAGTGACAATAATCACATTTGCAATATTGCAAAATTACACAAGGGGGTAGTTAGAACAATTGGGTTCCAAAACACATTTCATATTCATCATATAAACAGTTCCAGTACAATGTACAATGTAGCCAGGCATGTACATGCATGTACCCATAAAAATGTGCCAAAATCTCCTCAAGTAAACATAAATGCAACTCTTTTTTGTGATTCTGCCCAATAAATTTATACCCACATGAACTTTACACTCTTGCATATGAAGTACCTGGACCAGTTATAGTTTACACAAACTTTGACTGAAATATTTCAATATACTTCAAAGCATGAACATCAGATTTTAAGATCACCGAAGGCAATACTACATGCATGCGATTACAAATTCAGATAGTGTGTATAACTTCTAAACCCGGGTCAAAACCACTGTTGTGTGCTACGGGTAGGGTGCCCTTTTATATGGACAGGTAAAAAGCACAATAATTTTTAATATCACATTTGACACTTCATTCAGTTTTAGCAATTCAAATTGAGTGTACACCTTATTAACCAAATTACAATGCAACTGTCGGGCATTTGGGTGGGGTCCTTTATGGAAAAGTACAAAGGCACAATTTTAGGTGCCTCAATTTTTACATCACATTTGAAATTGACACTTCATTCAGTTTTAGCAATTCAAATCGAGTGTACACCTTATTAAGTAACCAAATTCATATGTAACTGTTGGGCATTTTGGGGGCGGGGTCCTTTATGGACAAGTAATAAAGCACAATTTAGGGGGTGCCCAACTTAACACTTTAACATATCAAGCAATGCAAATTGTGTGTACACTTTCAGTCTGTTAATTGGGTTGTAGGGCTCAGAACATCAGTGAACACATGATTTCATCCACAGCTAAACATGAAGGATCAACTTCTCTCTTGGTAGTGTCACTCCTTTTAAGCGTTCTTTCGCAGCTTGTAAATAACGCAGGTGTAGGATTTCAGCAGGCTCTGTGTATCACTGTGCTCAAATCACCAGCACTTCCAGTAGCACGTCGTTCGCAGAAATTCACAGATCAGGTGTAGCCAACGTAGTCACCGATGATGCATCTGTTGTAACACAGGGTTGATGAGCTGCCTGTAATTATTATTATACAACCAACTACCAAATGCTGTAGAAACTTCATTCAGCCAACTTAAACACTGGTTGCAGTAGTGTTTGTATTGTTTACACCTCAAGGTTTGAAGAGGTATCAAAATTAAGCTTGCCTCAATTTGGGAATTTAAATTTGCTGAGATTCTTGTGGTAGCTCCAGTGATCAATTAACTGAAGCAGTTTACTCAGCAAGCTCACAAATCATAGTCATAAATCAATTGATGCAGCTCACGTTTGCAAGATATTAACCAAAGTTTACTGTGGCTATACTGCAAGGTTGTACGGTACCGCAACTTGGCTTGGGGTTGTGCGGTACACTCAACAGACAATATATGTTGCGCAATAGTGTTCTGTTCCTGAAGAGGGGGTTCAGGCAAATGTATGTTTCAACTCGCAGAAATCATATTCAGCTTGCAAGAGTTTTTACTCAACTTCCAATGCCTCGAGAGATTTAACTGTTCCATCAAGAGGATTTACTCAACCTCAACAGCTCATTAGGTTTTACCAAACCTCCAAGAGGTTTTACTATGACGGTCGCAATTAATTTCCCTCCGTCAGATAGGGTTAGCTGTTGGTTAGCTTATAAATAGACTGACAAGCAAAACACCGCAAAAGGAAATATTGATCCAAGTAGTTTATAATGTTCACAGAAGTTTATTTGGTAAATCGCAAATCCAATAAAGTGTCGCAATAAACTCAGACGCATTAGTAAGACGCAGATACACTTTACAGGCGCAGATACTTCCGCATACCAAAGTCCACTCCGTAAAACTGTATAAAAACACATAAAAAACAACAGTTTTACTCTTATGTTATCTAATCAATAATTAACATTGATTTGGTATTTCTAGTTCCAAACAAAGATATGATGCATAGAAAGATCATTAAAAGATCATCATGGACATTACCAAAATCTCTGCAAAGTATGAGCATTTCCACGGTTTAAAGGGGGAACTACATGTACTGCCAATTTCATGCAGTTATATAAATGTCCATGCATTGTTATATTGAAATATGTCATACCAAAAATAACCATTGAACTTCAAAGTTAATAAATCTAATTTAACACCATATCATATAGCATATGCAAATCAGCCAAAGTCAAAGGTCATTGAACTCTTATTTGGGAAAATGATAAATAAGAAAGTCCCCTTAATGGCCTAAACAAAGCATAATCATAACCGAAGTCCCTTATTCAGTCAAATAAATTATAAACTTGTATGCTCTTTCAAATGTTTACTATCATAAAGACATAATGTACGGCAACACTGTATCTTCCAAAGAGTCATGGCTTTCATCATGCAATAAAACCCATAACGTTACGAGGAAGCTTAATCCACACAAACAAATGATCCTTTGGGGTTCATTAAAGACTAAACAATATTATTTACTTTTCAGTAATTGTTTCTTACCCTCTTGGACAACATTAAACCAAAGATAAGCTTGACAGTTTTAACTTCTCGCAACACAAGATCAACTCATTTTATCCCGTGTGGGCTGACATTACGATTGTGTTGTTATGATGCACCGCGGATATTCCGCTTTCAGAGGAGCACCACTTCACTGGTCGTTACAATGTAGATACTAAAAACAAGCAATTCACAGCTCAAACAGCGCGATCTCAGAGTCGTAATTCACTTCCGGTTTTTCAGGCAAAACAACGCGGGTTTGTTACATTATCATTAAAAATCAACACCACATATTTATAAAATATTATTTGTGATTCAATAAGAAGTATCAAGCCTACAATTCATTTTGACCTTGATAATGGACGCAAAATCACTAGAAAAGATTTATGTATAAACCAAAGACTCTATTCCATATGTACGCCAAAAATTGTGATATTCTAATATGTGTAAGTACATAAAAACCTGCAGTAAAGATGACGTTCAACCAAGCAGGACGCTAATTTTTTTTCTCCGTACTTAACATTTGAATAGGGGACTTTTTTTAACATATACCGTATATATATATATGTAACAACGGGAAAAAATATAGCGAGCGGGACCCATTTCTTAAGGACGCACCATTAGATTTCCGGGGGCTATAATATGATGATAGGTTTTGATTTTCCCTAGCCTTTCTTCTCCAGTATTATATGATTCAACTCAATCCATGTTCAGGAGTGTTTTTTTTTTCTTTTGCATTTTGGAAGGGAAATTGATTTCCCAAAACTTCCCATTTACACCCTGAAAATAAAATGGTTTGCTCCTTACAACGTTTGAACTTAAATTTGCAAAATTTCAACAAAATGCAATTTTATTACATATGTGATGGCTCACCCCGAAAGTGGGACTTTGCAGATGTTATCAATTTTGATTTTATCATTTCATACGTTACAGCATTTTGTAAGATTTAAAATGACACCTTACTTGTTGAAAATTATCAAGGCGATCAAATTTCACAACAGAAAATCTGCTGGAAATTCTTATTATTTTCTATATTTTCTGCTGCCTTTTTCATCAGTTTCTCGAAAAGTGTTCTGTCACAAAGTCCCCCTTTTCGGGTTGAGTCATCACATATGTTTCACCGAAATTGATATCAAGGCGATTGACTGAGCATTATATAATGAATTAAAGTAACTATTATGCATTTGCGCAAGACCCAGAATCAAAAACAGTTGTTATTAGCTCTAGTTAAGAGCTTGAAGGCTTTTATAATTACCATTTCTATACCATTACTAAACACACTTACTTATTACTATCTGTCTATTCTAAATACTTGAATCTACCCTAGGATTTTGTTAATCGGGGAGGGTAGAACTCTGTATACAACAGCTGCTTTATAGAATTGTCTGAGGACGAACTGTTATCATTTTAAATTTACTAAAAAATGTCTAAACCTGGTATATTTCGAACCAATATGTACTATTTCTGGGCCTAAACCTGGTATTTCTCGAACCAATATGTATTTTATTATTAAAATCAAGCTCCTCAGAGCTAAGTTGTTATATCCATTTCGTTTTAGTAATGAGATTTATTAACAAAGTTCCAAAACAAACTCTTTTTAAGTCTCGAATCATTAAATCAACTCACTTCCCAAACTGTTTTAATCTCCCATCACTGATGTAATATCTCTTAGCTATAATGTTATAAAACAATTTGGCCTATATACAAAAGAGGAATATCTTTATTCCAGGAATAAATTTATTGTTAATCAAGTGTTAACGTCATTTTCATATTCACAAATATTTCTATTCTAAGAATGACTAATCAGATTGCCTGAATACGGGCCATATAAGTTAAATAATATCTACCTAAACACAACCTTTTATACCGATATGTTTCCATTTGTTTTAAATAAATCCAATAATCTCTCGATCTAAATCCTGCTTATCAGATAAAAGCTTCGATGAAAATAGATACATGAAAACTGGTGGTGATGTGATTAATTGATATCTCAAATTACTTCTTTGGGTGATTCATCTTCAGGCAATTGGTAACGACTGAACATATGATCATATAATTTTAGATAGGTAAGTTGAATTCGATACAATTAATTGCCTAGGATATATACTTTGTCATTACTATAACTTTAATAAAACAGTGTTAACCTAATAATAATGCGAGCGATAACAATCTATTACCTAAGATATACTTATGCTTTAATAAAACAGCAAATGATTCATTGAAGAGTTAACCTAATAATAGTGAGAGCGATAGGAAATATATATTGAAATATCTATATGTTATGAACCTTAAACTGATAGACCATGTTAGAATTAGCATTCCCGATATTTATTACCAAACAAACGATTAAAATCCGACATTTAGAACTTCAATAGTAAACATTTTAATTTCGCAAAACTTCCCAATCACACACTGGAAATCGAATGATGTGCGCCTAAAAACCTTTTAATTAAATAAGCAAAATTTCAACAAAAACAACGTAGTTTCACAAATGGTAAATTTATTACATATATTTCACTGAAATCAATATCAAAGAGATTAACTGAACATTATGTAATGCTTTTATGCTTATATAAATCAGACAATATTTGAATTTGATATAACCATTAACGAAATCCTAATAAAAGGTATATTCAGTATGAAAATCAAGAAACGTGTAGCACGTATTATAGGCCACACAGGATACATATATCAAATTGAATCATTTGATCATTGAATTTTATCATACGTCTATCATAACAGAGAAGGACAGCGCAATCCAAGATGAATATCTCAAAAATAAAATTTAGACGGTCTCGATGTAAATCGAGCGAAAAACGCGAGATACATATTTATAACAAGTACTTTCTAAACGTGGTTAACATCATAAATACATCCGTTTAGAGGACATTGCACCGCCACAAGGATGCACTAATGGTACATGAGAAGCCATTCGCATTTCCTTCAACATCCATAAAGATTTATATAGCTGACAAGAAGTGTTTTTCATAATTTGAACAGAGTGAGGGTTTGTGTTTATGTTTGGTTTAGACGACTCATAGATCTTAGAAATCAACGGGCTCAATAATTTAATACAATAGATCCCTTTCGTATGTCCCATAATGCATCTTAAAAGTACCGCAAATTCCGCGAGCGACCATATTATATTATAAGTTGTGCATATTGCGCGAGCGACCATATTACAAGTTGTCCAAATTGCGCGAGCGACCATATTATAAGTTGTGCGCATTGGGCGCAACTTAAAAGATGGTCGACTGCGCAATTTGCGGTACTTTCTGCTCATAAGCAAAATGTCAGTGACACTCTGTGCCTTCAGAAACAGTAAAACATTGCGAATACTTTACTGGAACACACTGTTTTGTTCATCTATGCCAACATATTGGTGACAGATTTATGAGTCAGCAAAGTCAACAGCAAAAGCCAAAACAAGTTGAAGTTACCCTCAATGTTGAACATTTTCATACCATCATTCTTCCCTTTTTACGATTTCTTTTGTCAATTATGTTCACATTACATTTGTATATGTAATGTATATATAAGTATTATTCAAAATGGCTATTTCTGTTTATGAAAATGATACAAATAACCTAAACAAAAAACTAAGCTTAACAATCAAGTGATTTCCATAACTCCCTATCATAATAATAAAAGTCTCTATGTGGTTTATGTCTGGTGATAATGACATAAAGTTCCAATACTTTTTTGTGTTACACGAATATGTCCGATCTTATTGTTTAATACAAATATTCATTTCGAAAAATCTCAAGTGCAACTATCGTATCGTTACAGTCTACTGCAAAAGTAAACATCTACTGTATTAAACTTATGTCATTAGTTATATGAATAATGAAATGCAAAAAATAAACCCATCTTACTTTTTACATTAGCTAACAAAAAAACAACAATCCATTTGCTTTGAATAATGTATAAATCATTATCAACTACACTAAAAATCAAATAAAACAGTCAAATATTGTTTTCCTGTCATACTTCAGTTGGACTTTTTTACAGTGTACATGGTTATAAATTTTGCAAAACGTTCATGATTTACTGCCATTTTTATAACTAAAAACATTTAATTTCAACACATCATAGAAAACGGGAGTAAAATTCAATACCAAGTTAGAAATGTTCTGTATTGGTAAACTAAATAGGGATTTCCTGTATAGTAAAGTGGGTTGTTTTGAAACAAAACACAGTCTTCGTGAGTTATATTTATCTTCCCAAATGTAAGTAAATAAGAAACGTATTAGTTTAACACGTTTGTTATATAAAAGTTATTTTTAAAAACTATTAAATTTCAAGAACAAAAGTACAATAAATTCTTGTTGATGAGAAAACGTGTGTTTGGGGACCGATTCAAATCATTACTGGTGGCTGACCTCCCGGAACCGGCTATTCTGGGCGGTTGTCATTGATTATAACAATAACAACCGTCAAGTACCGGGGTTCCGGGTGGTCAACTGCCGGTTGAGTTTTGAAGTGATCTCTTAAGAAAACAAAATTTGTAATTTATAAAGGTTTGATTGACGCATATTTGGTAAGCCAAATGCTCAAAATATCGAAAAATTAAGTTTATCACAGAAAAACACATAAACTTTGAATAAACTTAGTTTTTCAAGTTAAAAACCGAGTTTTCATAGAAAAACTCAGTTTATCTGAGAAATACTGAGGTTAATCTGAGAAAAACTCAGTTTATCTGAGAAAGACTTAATTTATCTGGGAAAAACTTAGTCAAAACGTTGTGTTTCTGATAAACTCAGTTGATCTCATTCAATAAGTTTATCTGATATACCTATTTTATCTTAGAAAAACCCAGTTTATTTGAGAAAAACTTTATCACTTGAAAAATTTAGTTTGTGTGCAAAACTTTGTATATCTGATAAACTCAGTTGATCTGATAAACTTAGTTTATCTTATAAAGTAAGTTTATCTGAGAAAAACTAAGTTTTATCAACATTTTTGGGCATTCGGCGTCAACAAACATAAAATCATAGTTGTTCTGAATTGAGAAGTGCCTATAAAGCCTCTGTGATGCAACCTTGTCCCTTATGACTAGTAATAATCTATGCAAAGCTTGACTTAAGCTGAAGGCCGGGGTGCTCAAAAGAGATACTAGGGCACAAATATATATACTTATTATATATATTTATTAATGTTCCTTTATCCAGGGTTTGTAGTCTTGTTTATTTGTCTACAGCCCAGATCTTTTATTCTTGTGAGACATTTTCTTTTTCATTTGAAAATCCTATACAGAAACACTAATATGTGTACCTTTGTGTTCACTCTTTTTGGGAGTCTTAAAATGTGTGCCCACCCCGGTTGAGTTTATTTTGCAATTTTGAAAATGTTAAACGTTTGTAAACCCCTCTGTGCAATAAGGTGAACCGTTAACACGAAAACTGAGATCACGAGTGGTAATATTCGATGAAACTTCAAAAACATCTTTTTTTTTCTCTCTTTTATGATTGAAAATTTTAATAAATGCCTGGTATATTTCATGTATTGATTTATAACGAAAGGAATAGCATTTTGTCACTTCATCATTTTTTCTAGTTTTATTTTTAAACCTAAATGAACAGTCTATAGACAGATATGATTTGTGACTAAAACTTCACAGCCGGGCTGAGTTGAAATTTATTACGTGAGCTGTGCCATTTCCCCTGGAAAGTGGACAGACATGGTAGATTCACGCTGGTTGACTTCACACCTGTTATAGTGTTAAACAAATAAAGAAGTAAAAGGGTTTAGTTATTACCAATAAATCGAGTCTTTCTGACTTTTCTCTTCAATTGCTCAAAATATATAGATATACTAAGTTTATCTGGGAAAACTTAGTTTATCACTGATAAACTCGGGTTTACACCTGAAAAACTTTGTTTTTTCTGAAAAAGCAAGTTTTAAGATAATCTTAGTCGTTCTGATCAACTCAGTTTCTCTGATTAAATTAGTTCATCTGAGAAAACTCAGTTTATCTGAGAAAAACTTAATTTATCTGCGAAAAACTAAGTTTTTCACCTGAAATACTAAGTTTATCTGAACATCTTAGTTTATTTGCTGAAACACTCAGATTATTGAGAAAAACATTGTTTTTCAGAAAAAAAATCAGTTTATCACTTGATAAACTAAGTTCTTCTAAAAACTCAATTTTACAATTGATAAAGTGTTTTTTTCTCAGGAAAACTGAGTTTATCTGTGATAGACTCAGTTGTTTCAAATTAAAACATTCACTTTGCCATACGCATTTCATAATTATGATTTTCCCCTTCATGTTCCAATAACATACTCTCAAAACAGAATGGGAGGGGGTCATGAGTAACAACATTAAGGTTGTTTTGAATCAAAGCACAGACTTACTGAATACTGTTTATCTACCAAAATGTAAGTAAATAAGACAAGTACTAATTTTTTACACATTTTGCTATGTTTTTAAATTAATTATACAAGGTTATTTATAAGATTTGTATAAGGCTACTATTCAAAAATAAATTATCCGAGTTTATTCCATATTAGTAGAAGCAGAACTCTGATTGATGAGTAAAATGAAAACGTTTTATTAAAATAACGCAATTGATACATTTTTCAATTATTTTAAGGTGAATATAATATTTTTATACAAAATAATAAGTCAACTGCTTTTAAGTGTAACTTTTTCTCAATTGATATCGTAACACAATTAAAGTATACAAAACATCAGTAAAATACATGGGCATAAATGAGACTTACCCAACATCAAAAAGGTCACCATTGAAAATCTAGGCCGACTGTAATAATTAATAAGAATAGTTGATTTGCAATCTTACGTATACATGTATGTGCTGGGGAAATATTATTGAGGAACATGATGTATAGTAGTGTACCAGAAATAATCGCAGTGCAAATGAATACACCAGTACAAAGCAACACCAACTTCAATAGGTCCGTTTTGCAACTTTACAAATAATTATTTAAATGCATGTTCATCATATGCATACGATTCCCTAAAAATGTGTTCACATAACTTAGATCCATCTTTATGTCTTTATCCCATTCATAGTGTTACATTTGACCTTACATATGAAATTATTTAAATACATGTTAATATTATTGTAATACATGTTGCAGATGGGAGCTCATGGAGTAGGTTTTTTTTATTTGGCATGGTGGTATATTA
>JXSR01S019573.1:10629-21768 GCA_000969725.1 Ophiothrix spiculata | reverse complement strand
TCCATGGTGGGTACACACCACTAATTAGAATTCCTATTCTTGCATATATGCAAAGATACCATGATGTCTGGCCCCAAATTTCACATTCAGGGAGTGACAATGCATTTTAACCTTTAATATTCTAAAATAAAATGAAATTTTCTATCTATTTACAGGTAGCTGCATTCCATTATGGGTTAAGCTGCTCATTTTTTTGCTAGTCTATCTCAAAGATTTGCCATGTTACGGAGGGCCGGTACTTCTAGATCATTTTGCGATCCTAAAGTCACGGGCAAATCACCAAATATCTGCACATGTTTAGGATATATAAAGTGTTTCTCATCAATATTTATAAAGAAACATCTAAAGTAGAAATCTAGACCACAAATACGGCAGTCAAGCTGCATTTTAACAGTTTTTGAGATGCTTTAGGTCAACCGGTGTATTATGTAATTGCGTCGTCTGCTATCAGTGGGCACCTGTTAGTGGTGTGGACTCTGGGTTGAGGCTCTTTTTTTCATTCTAATTTATAACTAGTATTAATTGTATTGGTGATATATCCCTTCAAATTTGTACTCATGCACATTTTTGTAGAAACACATTGCTTCTTCTTCTTTTTCTTTTTTTTTTTCTTTCTTCCTTTTTTTTTTTTTTGATATCTCGACAAGTTACGTACACATGTCGCTGATGTTGATTTTGATAGCAACAAAGATTTAGAACAGTACTACAAGATTTTTCAAGTTTACATAAATTTAATTTTCAAAACAACAAACTGCAAAATTATGCTTTTCTTTGGGGTTTTGTAGCTAATGCTTTTGTTGCTACCATGTGGTTATAACTATCACCATTAAGTTCTAAACATCCCACCACTGCCGTCAAATTATCATAAGATCAAGTTCATCTATTTAGCCATGCAGTCAGTAAAATAAACCCTTTGCAGCATGCGTATAGTTACGTTCTGGGATGAAGTTAAATAATTAATGTACTCCCTCTTTTTACAAAAATTTGTGACTAAACCCCCTGCTTATTTACGGAAACAAACATGTTTAGAGTTTATCAAGACTCAAGAGCAGGCTTTGTCTTTTGAAAATTGCTGGCGAGCCTATCCGTTTTTGAATTTTAGTAAAAAAAAGGGAAAAAAGCACATTAGTTTATACAATAGAACCATCATCTCCTTCGCTATCCTACTCGCGTGACTGTGTACCAGCTACTCAGAAGAACAGAGCTAGAGCTCCTGGTCCCCCAATTAAGTCAACATAAAAGTGGCAACCATGCGCGTTCTAAATTTCACGGAAAATGAGTACATTTTTCACTGTCACCGCAGACCACGAAATCATAAAAAAGGGGGTGTTTTGAGCATCCATATCCATGAAATTTAAAAAAATAGGTCACATTTTACCAAATTGGTAAATCCGAAGAAACCCACAAGGGATTGATTTATCCTTAAATGAGACTTTTTTTTATAATTCATGAATGTAATAATTCTATGAAGAAAATCTTGGAGCTGGTGGGAAAGGTGTCAGAAGATCTGGTAGTACAACAGACATGAAAAGTAATGTATATTTATACAGTATTTATGTTTTGCTCTCAATCATGTTAATATATTTTAATTTTAAGAGTCTTTGAAAAGGGGAGTCTGAAAATCTAGTCTTTGACAGCCCTGAAATAGGGGGTGTTTTTTATGCTTATTTTGTCCTAGTTTTTGGGAAAAAAGGGGGTAAAATCAATGAAAAATCTTTGAAAAGGGGGGCTTAGAAAAAATGAAGAACTCGCATGGTTACCACTTTTTATGTTGACTTGGGGGACCGGGAGAGCTTACCTAGCAGGAATAGGAGAAACATCTATAGATTTTATTGTGAAATTATCCATTACTCCATTATTCATTTTCATTTTAATCAATTTTTGAAGATTAGAATGGTTAAGTATGTATTATAAAACTTTTATAGTTATCTTCTATAGATAGCCCCTGGAAGATAGCTAGCCTGTTTAGGTTCATAGCTGGTCATTTGGCTTAAAGTGTTGCTGTTTTAAAGGGGCATTGGACAAAATTTTGAAATTTTATTTATAGATAATTTACACTTCATACGTTAGAAAGTATCAGATAATTATCATTTGCAAAATATTTATCAAACCCTTCAGAAAAGTCAAAAATTTGAATTTTATTTTGTTTGTTGATCTTGGGTATGAGGTTATTCTCTAAACATATTTATTGATGCTATATATCAGGTATATATCAAAAAAGAGCCAAAGATTTGTTTGTAAAACTTTCCTTTCACATCATAAATTGCAGACAAAGCAAAAGAAATTTTGGAGTTTGCATTAGATCTCCTGAAATGCCAATTTTAAAAATTCAACTATAGAGAGCAGTATTTATCGTTGTCGACAACGATTTTTAAAACTAAAAGATTATCTAAATATTTTGACAGATAGGGGTTGAATTTGACAATGAAACTTTCCATGCAGTCATTATTACCGCTAATACATCAAATGATGCAAAAATCTCAAAATGCTTGGGGAAAAGTTTGGGGATGATGCTGAACTTGTCCAATGCCCTTTAAGAACAAGTGATGGGTATCTGTTCAAATAACATATGAAACTCGCATAGGATATCAGATATAGGTTTCCAGTGTCTGATAGGGTTTAAAGTTAAAGCCATGATCCACTTGGGTATGAAAACTTGTGAAAACTTATTTGAATCAAAGAAAGACCTTAATAGAATCGAAACAAAAAAACAAAATCATAGCACTTGCTCTAATTTTCAGCCAAATCCATTTCTTGCGGTTCTGTCAGCAGTGTTTCTATTTTCCTATAGTTTGAGACTCCAGAGATGTACAACTGTTGATTTAAACGTGAACATTGTTCTTATAGAATATTAACAAGGTTGAATATTTAACAACACAGTTCCAGGTATACTTTCTTCACTAAAATATATTGTTAGTAACAAAGAAGTTTATAATTCTAGAATTTAGTAATTTATTTCTAGAACACTATCACTGAATTTCTCATTCTCCAGAGAATAGGAAATTTAAAGCACAAATAATTGTCTGTTTTACTATAAATGTTCAAGTTAACAAGAATGGTTTTGGACCTTAGTTCAATTTGGAAGCACTTTGCAATAAAATCAGTAGGTTTTGAAGAATGTTGAACTTCATTTTGGTGATTATGGCTAATGCCTTAAAAAGATGGTGCTCAACTGCTCATATATACAATATAACTCACTATAATCTGCTCAAACACCTGAAAAAATAGCCTTCTCCCAAATAGCATTTGGATTCAGTATTTTTGAGCGGGTTGGCGCAGTGGTAGTTCCTTCGCCTTGCACCAATGAGGTCCCGGGTTTGAGTCCCGCGCCCGGCGCTTTATATGCATTTGGTTTTCAGTCCATGGTCGATTCCACAGGTTTTTCTCTGGGTACTCCGGTCTTCCACCTGCATTCAAAACTGAATTTAAAAAACATCTTGGAGCCTTGTTGAAGATAAGCTTCCTCTAGCTTACTTGGTACCTAGTACCAAGTTGGGTTTCCTTGGCGAAAGCCTAAACAAGGTGAGGTGATTTATTGAGATTGGTCACAACCATTGTAATAGATCTATGGTCTTATGGTTCGGTATCTATACGCCGGGGAAGTAGTGACGTCACATTTATGATAATTAGCCCAACACGTGCGATCTGGTTCCAAACAAATGATCATGTCCACTGATCATACATATTAACTGAATAGGCGTACGTAAACATACAAATCAGACTGATTTATTTCGACTGGAAAACGAAAATAACGGCAGGGGTCCCGTCCTGGCTTGTGATCACAACCTTCAGCATAACAGGCCAGTATGTTTTCCCTTATTTTTGTTTTTTAGACGAATGTTATGGTATCAAATAGGAGTCTGACTTTTTCCCCATAGACTTTAACGTGTGGCAAAACTGTCCACCCTGTTTGTTTGGAACCAAAATGCATGTGTTGGGTGATTTACATAAATTATGACGTCACTACTTCCCTGGCGTATAGGTACCATTTATGATCTTTAAAAACAGGAGTGGCACCAAGGTTTGTTGTTGTTAGGGGGGTGGGGCAAAGAACATAAGTCTCAAAAGCCTGGTGGCACTCACATTTGTGAGTAGGATACTTTTTTCAGGCCGCTCACTAGATCCCCATTTTCAGTATGATTCAGTCCCTTTTTTGAGGAAAAATACAGAATTTTAGCTCAAACTACAAATAGGCCTATTGATCAGAGGATGCGAAAATTTTCAGCTCAGAAGGCTATTTTTGGCCGAAAATTCAGTTAACTAGACCCACAAAAATCAGTTTCAAAGGTCCATTTTTTACAGAAAACCAGTTCACCTGAGCCTAATTTTGGCACTTCACGCCTGACATACATACTACTTTCAAACTTGAGTGGCCCCGCCCCCGGCTCAAAAGCCACATCCATAATTTTTGACATAGCTTTCAAAGAGTGAATCACAAGTGCACCGGCATCAATATACAATTTTGTGAAGCCAAACGAAAGGATTTTTTTGTTTTCTGCCCAAAAAAGGGTCGGTAGCTAAAGAAAGAAAATTTATTTGTCGAAAAATTTTGTGTGTTGTTCAGTAGGAAAAATAATATGTGACGCGTTACATCAAAAGGTACAAGTTCTCGGCCAAGCAAATTTTGAGATACAGGCAAATAAAGCTCGTAAATTATAAAGAAAATAATAAGAAAATTGTCATCTTTATTCACCATATCTTCAAAATTTAAACTTCAATTTTCACAAGCAAGGTATCATTTTAAAGCTTAATTTATTCTCTTTAAAGTAACACAGAAATCTCAATTTTGTCAAGGTAGACAACTTGTACCTTTTGATGTAACGCGTCACATATGTGCAATAGATTGACTCGATAAACAAAACAGCTCTTCAAAAACGGCTCAACAGCTCAATTTGTGAAATTTCTATCACTAGGTCACAAATTTGGTTGCTATGACAGCTAAATTTGTTTAATTTCACGAATTGTGTCATTGAATCGCTCTTAAAGAGCTGTTTTAGAACAGCTCAATTCATGAAATTTCAATCACTAGGTCACAAATTTGGTTGCTATGGCAGCCAAATTCTTCTAGTTTCATGAATTGAGCTGTTGAGCTGCTCTAAAACAAGTCTTGTTATTACCCGCAGGTACCCTTTCGGTGAATTAAAACAACCTTCAAACACTGGTATTCTTAGAAAATGGTCACATCACTCATCCATACCTTTAAAAAATAACCATACCACCCAACCCTAGTTCTAACAACCTGACCTGACCCATATCCAAACATGAAACTAATTACCCAAACATTCCATTCAAAATTAAACTTTATAGTAAAAATTGGTATGATTTTCAACCAAAGGGAGAACAATTTCAGACTTTTAATGGATTTAGAGCCTAAAACCTACTGTGCATGCCCAACAGGGACCAATCAGAAGTCAATCCCTGGTCCTAACAACTTGATCTGACCTTACCATGGCCTCCTTAGGTACTAATAACCTGAACATATTTGAAACAGACCAATCAAAAGGCAGGCAGGCTTAACAGCGAGAAAACTTATAACTCGGACACTAGCCTCTTTTTTTTAAATTCGGAAATGGGAATTCTCCTTTAGTTCAAATGGCCCAATCTGAATCTGTGTACATGATACCACAGCCCATGCCCAGTAATGACCAATCAAAAGCTAGTAGGCCTATATCTAAAATTCTACCATTCAGTCATTGACCAATCAGAGAACAGGATAATTCAAATTCGGAAGTCGGAAGCCACGCCCATTCATGTGCCCCCTCCGTCCCTCCTGTCCCTCATTCTGTCCCTTAAAAAGGAGGTCCAAAAACCTGGGATATACTACTCATACCCTAAGCTAATACCTAACCCTGACTCTACGAACCCTAAAATTTTGAATGGGACCTATACTTGTTCTTTCCTCCCCTTGTAGGAGGGACAATTGCAGTGGCGTAGCCAGATATCCGAAAGTGGAGTTGCCACTATAAAGACGAAACGACAGAATTGATCTTGTAATACTGTGGTGGTGGGTTCGAGCCCCAGGCTGGGCGGTTTTCTTCTCCCTGTTTCCTTGGGCAAGAAACTTCTCTACTTGCTCCGTTGTTCGGAAGTCACGTAAAGCCGTTGGTCCCCTGTACAAATATACTCCTTCATGGGGTATGCATTTCATGCAAGTACTGTGTATCATTGATTGATTTATTGATTGATTGATTGATTGATATTGACCATGCGAATGGAGCGAAGCGAATAACTGGTGGGGTCCAGCTTAGGGCCCCTGGTGGGGCCTTTTAGCTATTTGACACACCGCAGGAAGTGTAATTGACGATCGACTACTGTCGACTGTTTATGCGATATCGCCGCCTGGCCTGCGGCCGGTCAGCTCAATTTTACCGACGGGCGCTTATTTAACCGACGGATATCAGAAATGGGGGGGCACGGTCCCCGGCCCCCCTCTAGCTACGCCACTGCAATTGCCCCAGACCCCAATGCCACCCCCTGCACCGCCCCTGTCAAAACAAAAAAGATATCATTTCATCTTATAGGGTCACATTTCCAACTCTTTGAAAGTGAGGGGTATAATACGCTGGCACATATTTATACTGTCAGTTTAAAGTTGGTGTTTTGTTTTAGTTTAGATTCTTGGTTCCAAACATCAAGTCAAAAATATATTGGGTCTGTTACAATTTGGGAATTAGCTATGATCGCTACCCAATTAGCCCCTGGCTTGTTGATGTCTATGTAGATTCCCAGATGGGTACCTTGAAGTTCAGCATCGTTTTAAACAATACTATAAGATTTTGATCAAAAATAGTTAATAATAAAAACATCATAAAATGGAGGAATGTGACTATCTAAAAGCGTTTTCAAGTATGTTTTGTGAAAAAAAAAAATTTGCCACCCAAAAATGTATAAAAAGCACATGCATGCTTTTGTATACTAATACATGTGGAATTACATTTGGGATCCTGAATTTAATTAAACAAAT
The DNA here is from genome assembly GCA_000969725.1 of Ophiothrix spiculata. NCBI lineage: Eukaryota > Metazoa > Echinodermata > Ophiuroidea > Amphilepidida > Ophiotrichidae > Ophiothrix > Ophiothrix spiculata. Next base: position 14,804 of record JXSR01S019573.1, on the reverse strand, counting down.
GGCCATAATGGAAAAAGTAAGCATCTTTGAGCCAAATCGTTTGGAGGGTATTCATATCTACCAAAAATAAACCCAATAAGCCCAAAAAGTCACGGGTGACAGGGGGTGTTTCATTTTAATAGTATTGCTTTAATTGCAAAGGTGTCATCTGTTCGGGCATATACCAAAGCAACATATTCTCGTTCTTTAAAGCAAGCTTCATGATGGATATAGCCAAATCTATTTCTGCATGGATATTAAACAATATGTCTTGCCACGGAGGGTGGGGGTACCCATACATATATCTTGATGGATCTCGCAAATGAAAAAAAAAACTGGACCAAGTGTACTTTAGGTCCCATCCAGAATTTTAGGGTTAGGGTTTAGGGTTAGTGTTAGGGTTAGGTTTAATTTAGGGTTAGGGTTAGGGTTAGGGTTAGGGTGTAGGGTTAGGGTTAGGGTTAGTTTTAGGGTTAGGGTTAGGGTTAAGGGTTAGGGTTAGGGTATAGTTTTTGATGGGACCTAAAGTATACTTTTTCCAAAAAACTTTATGAAGCTCAGGACCCCATGGAAGCATCATATGTTTAAAACTTTACACAATGCTGTAGATTAAGGGGACCACCCAAGTATTGTGTAAGAAAATTACACAACTTTGTATAACTTTTACACACAATAGTTATTTGGTCCCTACAGTGTTGTGTAAACTTTTACACAGCATATTTTATCAGTTCTCAACTGAAGGATCAACAAAATTCATTTTCCCCCAGAGAGATCTAATCTAATGATCTATAGTTAATAAATTACTGATTTTTTTTTCTTTTAATTTCTTTTATTTAATTTTTGCAAGGGGGGGGGATCAAAAATCCAAAATAAATTCTCAGATAATGTCTGGAATATAATTATAGTGCTTCCTGGTGTGCTATAAAAGTGCAGGTTACATCCTTCTATTTTGATACATGACATTTTGTCAACTTATCTTGCAGGATTATCAGACTTTGCACTGCCAGATTTGCATACCAGTTCAGACGTTGATTAAATACCTCAAAGGATATTTTCAGATTTTATTTATTTTCATATATGTAATAATTCACTTTATAAACTTGAAATGAATTTAGATTTCAAGATATTTTAAGAATTTTAGCATTGTATGCAATCGGGGTATATGTAATTTGACAAAAAGCAAGCTTTAACTTAGTTTGAAATTCATGAGAATATTATGATATTGTGAAAATGATGAGCACAAACATTTTGGACTTTTATGATATAATTAGTGCAGTCAGACAGAACACTCACTATCTGTAACATTTTCAATGTGTGCTCTGTAATTCAGTGCAAAATCACTGTAGACAGACCCAGTGGCAGATCATGGTGCTGGCATATGGAGGAGAAATTTGATTTTAGCATTCTTTTCATGAAATCTCAAGTTTTAGTGGAATATATTTGCATAATTTGACTTGTTTTTTAGTTATACTGTCTTCTGGATTGCTGACACCTGTTTGGGAACATGGAAAGGTTTGTTATCTACATTTTGCCTGGAGGTCTTCAGCAATGTATGGTAGTTTCACCACAGAGTAACAGAGATAATACGGAGCTTAAAACATGGCCCCAATTAACCTAACGTGTAACATAATATGTGGACAAAAACAAGGTCACAAAATGAAGAATGCTGCACACCTTGTACCCAATTAAGTGTAACACACATCAAGGACGATGTCAGGATGTATCAATATTTGAGCAGGATTCTTTGTGTGTCCTCGTTTTTGTCCACATATTACGTTACACTTTGCGCTAATTGGAGCCATTGATCACGTGATCAGCGAAGAAACGTTTAAACAGCAACTATTGAGAAATAGTAATCAAATGAGCTATAATAGATTAAGTATATGGGGATAAAGTGTCAGGGGCCAGGTTTCACTTGCAAGGTGACCTTTCAAGGTCAAATTGTCTTCCAGGAGACAACATGCGTGCAGAACAAAGCAACAGCCAATCAATATCATGCACTTCTTTGATTTCACTGCTTCTTGAAGACAATTTGACAATTACGTGGAAGCGTTAATTATAGACCATTGCAATAATTGGTATATTTTCGCTGTTGAGGGACATCAACACTCATAACGAGCAGGGATGAGAATGGGTAATTGTCAAAAAAGAGGAAAAGTGTCGTAAAGTTGGGTAAAAGGTCAAAAATGAAAAGAGGAACTTTCTCATCCCTGAACGAGGCCAATTGTAATATGTGATCAGACGTGATACACCTTGACTAATTGGCACATACAGAATTGGTCATGATGCATCAAGTGTACTTTGCCTCATTCTGGGAGCCAATATCCTTCGGCGTTGAAAATATGTCAATTTTATAGGAATTAATGGTCTATAGCATGCAGAAACATATACCGTATCTTGAAACTCGTGTAAATACAGTCCAGGTAAACTTTAAGTTAACTGTAATATTTTAAGAAGATGAAAGTTTACCTGAGTACATAAAAGTTCAATCAATCGAATGCCCACATGATCACAAATTGCCTAGAAGGTGAAAAGTGATTCTGGTTTTGTTAGAACACATTTATAATGGCACAGTACCAGTATATGTATTATTGGGCGGGATTATTGGAATCATTAAATTTGCTACAAATCAAATCTGCAGGGTGCTTATGATGAGAGCGTGTGCGACAACACATCGGTAATGAAAAAGCATGGTGCGTATCTTAATTGGTTTCTTGACGCGTTGATAGCGTGAAAAGAAAAGTCTTTTGTACTGCATGAGGTGAGACGCTTGTTTACTCTACGCATTTGTTGTGTTCAAAATTTCTTGATTTTTAGGAAATTTAATGATTTCAATAATAGCATTTGGTTGTTTTGTTATCTTAACTTATATTAAACTACCAGTATATTATTTTTTATCTCAAACTTAATGTTTACAGAGTCAAACCACCTAGTATGGCACTCACATTTGAGATCACCCAACAATGGGATGGCAACCCAGCAAATCATGAACCAATCACAATCCAGCTCTCAAAGTCCAGCGATGATACCATCACCATGGAGGTGAATGCACCGTTCTTCAATGACCCAGGAAACCCAGGAGGCGAACCAGGCAAACCTTTTGATCAACTCTGGGATTATGAGGGTATGATTGTATATATAAAGCTCACTGCATGGTCAAGAGGGAGGGGGTCTTACGTCCATTTATCATTCCTTAATCATGGAAGTGAACGCACCATTCTTCAATGATCCAGGGAACCCAGGAGGGGAACCAGGCAAACCTTTTGATCAACTCTGGGATAATGAAGGTATGGTTGTTTGATGCATTGGAGGGGGAGGGGGAATTCATTGATATTTCCATCACATGGAGGTGAACGCACCATTCTTCAATGATCCAGGGAACCAAGGAGGGGAACCAGGCAAAACTTTCGATCAACTCTGGGATTATGAAGGTATGATTGTAGGGGGAGAGAGGGGGATGGGGAATTCATCAATATTTCCATCAAATGGAGGTGAACGCACCATTCTTCAATGATCCAGGGAACCTAGGAGGGGAACCAGGCAAAACTTTCGATCAACTCTGGGATTATGAAGGTATGATTGTAGGGGGAGAAAGGGGGGTGGGGAATTCATCAATATTTCCATCACATGGACGTGAACCCACCATTCTTCAATGATCCAGGGAACCTAGGAGGGGAACCAGGCAAACCTTTTGATCAACTCTGGGATAATGGTTTGAACTGTTCCCTTGGACTAGGCCTTGCATATACTCAAAAGCTCCCGAAGTGCAATGAACAATTATCTTGTGTGTTCTGAATAAACATGCTTCATCACAAATCACCTATACGCTCCTGTATAAAAAGATACCGTGAGTTGTTGAATATCTGATACTTTGATAATTAGAATGCTCAGGAGGAGCAGCATATTGTAGCACACATATGTAGTGTTGGAGATGCATTTGTTTAGCCAAGCTTGCACAGATGTTGTAAAGTTAAACCTAAAAGATGTTAAGAGTTAGACCAGGTTTAAAGTTAGACCTGGTAGTGAAATTTTGTTTCACAGCTAAATGTATTTTCTCAACTAATATTGTCATATTTTGTGTTGTGCGTGTAAGATTTTTGGTAGCCTTTGTTAAAGGCTGAGAAATCAAAGCCCATTGCATCATTCTAAGCACACACTTATGTGTACACTCAGACTGTATATAGCACAGACACAAG